>LPNX010356367.1:221127-286632 GCA_001517045.1 Pseudotsuga menziesii | reverse complement strand
TATGTGGTCATAATGCTTGCAAATATATATTTTTCATTTCTAGGT
This sequence comes from Pseudotsuga menziesii, assembly GCA_001517045.1. Classification (NCBI taxonomy): domain Eukaryota; kingdom Viridiplantae; phylum Streptophyta; class Pinopsida; order Pinales; family Pinaceae; genus Pseudotsuga; species Pseudotsuga menziesii. Next base: position 286,587 of record LPNX010356367.1, on the reverse strand, counting down.
TTTTTTCTTGTTGTTTGACAACAAAAGGATTCCAATAAATTTTAATGTCAAAAAATAACGTCCTATAGTCGGTGTGCAATTGTGGAGATGGGAAATTCATCATGAAATAGCTTATTGAAGCAACACCTCCTTTAACACCACAAGTCTAAAAAATGAGAAGCATGATCATCCGTGAGCTTGTGACTTTACTCATGGATATATTTAGATATTTATTGAATTCGTGGTATCCCCTTTGAACTAGTTAAACTTTTCCATAAATAGATAAATAAAAAATTATAATAGATATTCAAACCTAAGCTCTTCATGTGTTTTAAACTTTTTATGGCTAGATTATATACTACAGGGATTCTTATCACCACTACACAAAATAACTATCACAATTTTCATTTTCTATGCCAAAAAGATAGCCTTCATACTAATTATTTCCCAATAATAAACTTAAATCATGTATATACCGTCCGATCATTAAGTATTAGCCACACCCCTCATTCATGTTTTTTATTACTCTATTGGCCTTGACCATTGTAAAAAGTCAACAAAAGACGGTGTCGTCGCTATAGAGACGGTCAGGCGTGGATACAATGACGTCCAAGAGTCCAGGCGTGGATACAACGATGTCTAAGAGTCCAGGCGTGGATGCAGTGACGGCTAGGTGTGGATACAACAATGGCTAGGCATGGATACAGTGACACCTTGTTCCTGTTACATCGGATTTTACACCAAAAAGTAAGAAACGTGGAAAACCTCTGTGGAAAAATCCACGCTTTTGTACTAGTGAATTCACTGTGCAGAGGTGTAGGTTCAGAGCACCAGGACAAAATAACACCATGCAGGGACAAGTAAACCCTTAGTGTTTTTCGATGCATCGTAGTGATTTACAACTGGAAGGGCATAAGTCTTCACATGGCTTCATTAAGAGCCACTTAAATTTAAATCTTTTACCCAAACTATATAGTTTCAAAGGCATCGAAGATCACCTTTGATTCTATCACATATATTTCGTTATGCTTGTTATATCATATGATAAGAGATATACTTGTTAGTCAAGCACATAAGTTCAGTACTTAGGAAAGTCGTTTCCCCTTTTCCTACTTAAGGCCTTTGTTATATTTATCTAGGCATTGTGTGTGCTACCAACTCAAGGCGAGTTCTCCACTGATATCACCTGCAAAGAGTATGAGTTGGTTTGTGTGTTAGCCAAAATATAAGTAAGACCTGTAACCCATAATCCTAGCATCATAATAGGGTTGACCAGTACTCTAAAACATAACAAAAAATTACACCAACTTCATGTGACATTAAATAATCACGATTCACCTTTTACGACTTAACAACAATTAAACTAGTTCATTATAATGGTGAGTTACATTTTCTTAAAGTGTCGTAACTAAGTAGTCACGAGTTTAAATGGAAACTTAAGATCAATGATATATGAATGGGTTAGTATGGAATTATTTACATTATGTATTTGTAGTTAGAACTTTTAATAATTTTTTATCTATTTATGAATTTTTGGAGATGTTACATGTGGTATTATAATGAGATTCCAAACACTAGGCTTGAAGATTGGCTCACTCACATACAAAACATGAAACAAAAATACTGATTATATTTTAAATTATTTTTCTACAAAAATATAAATTGTATTTTGCATAAAATGGAAGGATTAGAAGCATCTGCAGAAAATAGATCCCATCATACTAATCCAGACAACATATATGTGGAATTAAATAAGCAACTTGAGAACTACTTCAAACTGTAAAATATTTAAGAGATGAATGACAAACTGTAAATAAACATAATGAAAGAATATTAAGATCTCAAGAGGAACTAAATAAGGTATTACCAGATAAAATACAGAATGGGGGAAAGGATAAAATAAAGGAGCATGAAAATGAATCTGGAAAAGTATCATACAAATGTAAAGGTAACAAATTAATCTTTTGTCATCGTGAAAGTAAATATTATTGAAGAATTAAATTAAGGTCGCACAAAGAAAATTATAAATACTCTAGTGAAAGTGGTGATAGCGACAACAGTCCTAGAAAGAGGAAATATAAAACCTATGAAAAAATCTCAGGAGAATTTAAAAATATAAAACCTCCTGTGTTTAATGGAGAAGTGGAAAAGGGTGAAGAAGCCAAAGGATGGTTATCGGGTATGAAAAAGTACTTTCAAATTTATAACTACTCATATAGACTGAAAGCTCGGATGGCTATGTATAACCTAACTGAAAAGACTAACATCTGGTGGAAGGATATAAAAAGAGTTAAAAATGTTAAAAAAAATATGTAACCTGGAGATTCTTTAATAAATACTTCAAAAGAAAGTTTTTAGTTGAACAATATTATGAATAAAGAGCTAAAGAGTTTTATGAACTTATACTGGCTCAATTTATATGAAAGAACTCAGTAGAAATTTTTTAAGTTTATTAAGATATGTACTGTATATAATTGAAGAAAATCCTAAGATACATAGGTTTCTGAGTTTTTTCCCTACTAGTTTCAAGGACATAATTGAATTTGATAATCCAAAGACCCTTGAAGAGGCAATGAGAAAAGCTAACTTCTATTACGAACAAAGTAAAAATAAGAAAGAAGGCATACCTAACTGGAAAAATAAGAGAATAAGTAACTTTGATCAGAGAAGGAAAAGTTTAAGCCTAATAAAATCCTTGAAAATAATTTTCGAAAATTTTCTAAAATTAGTTATCAAGGATCACATTTTAAAGTTAAAACACATAAAAACATTACAACACCAAATGACATAGACATGCCTAATAATTATGTTAAAAACAACGAACAAAAAGAACCTGTGAAGTGCTGGGAATGTAAGGGACCTCACTACGTAAAGGACTGTCCGAATAGAAGGAGAAACTAAAACAATGTACATACCATCCATGAAGAAGAAATGGTTGGTGATGTAGAAAATGAAATGCCTAGAATTAATGCAGCCTTGGAGAATCGACAGGATGATCATCAAACCTCCATGGTGGAAATACAAGGCATGACACAGAGCAAGCATGTTTCTATTTTGATTGACCCTGGTGCTAGTTTAAGCTATGTGTCACCTAATATAGCAGAAAAGATGCAATTTACATTTGAAAAAGTTTGAAAAGTATTGGTTGGTTCAGTTAGTTATAGGAACCAAAAGAAAAGTGATTAATTTTGTTGAAATCGTGAAATGTTTATGAGTTAATTCAAAACTCAAGTAAATTTAAATGTGTTAACATTAGGGTCTTATGATGTTTTAATAGGTAATGACTAGATGGAAAAACATAAAGTAGTTTTAAATTGTTTTGAGAAAAGATTTACTTGTTTAGATGATAAAAGGAGAAAGAGTTACAGTCAAAAGGATACCTAGAAAAGTTTTTGTTAGACAAATTTCCGCATTACAAATGAAAAAGGCTGTATGAAAGGGTTGTAATGTTTTTTATTTACATGTAATAAATAATGAACACTTGGATAAATAAGATAAGTTAAAATTAAATGATATTCCAATCCTACAAGAATTCTCATATGTTTACCCTGAAGAGATTTGAGGGTTGCCTCCAAAAAGAGAATTAGATTTTACTATTGAGTTAGTATCAGGAGTTGTACCTAATTCAAAGGCTCCTTATCGAATGAACATATTAGAAATTAGTGAATTAAAATTACAAATGCAAGAACTGATAAATAATAATTATATACGACCAAGTGTATCCCCTTGGGTAGCACATGTCTTATCTGTTAAAAAGAAAGACGATACATTATGTTTATGTATAGACTACTGTCAGTTAAACAAAATGACAATTAAAAACATATATCCATTGTCTCGCATTGATGACCTGTTTGATCAGATACATAAAGCAACGATATTCTTAAAAATAGACTTGATATCTGGATATCATCAAGTCAAAATTAATGATGAAGGTATTTTTAAAATTGCTTTCAGAACCCGATACGGGCATTATGAGTTTGTAGTTATGCCATTTGGGCTAAAAAATATTGCAACAACTTGTATGTGTTTAATGAACAATACATATTAAGTGAATACTTAGATAAATTCATAGTCATCTTCATAGATAACATATTAATTTATTCAAAAATGAAAGAAGAACATAATGAACACTTCCAGATAATACTACAGGTTCTAAGAGAACATAAACTATATGATAAAGTTAGTAAATATGAATTCTTTAAAGATAAAATACAGCATGTAGGTCATGTAAGTTCCAAAGAATAATATCAATATATATAGATAAGATAAATGAAATAATGAAATGGCATTTTCCTAAAGACGTATCGTATGTAGAATCAGTCATGGGAATCATGGGTAATTATCAAAAATTCATAGAATAATTCTCAAAGATCACGAATCCCATAACATCCTTACAAAAAAAAGGAAAAAGGTTTGTATGGGATCTAAGGTGTCATGCAAGTTTTAATAAATTAAAGGAATTGTTAACTACTGCACCTATATTAAAAATAGCATATCCAAACAAGGACTTTGTTGTGTACACTGATGGATGCAATGAAGGTTTGGGTGGAGTAATAACACAAGAAGCTCATGTAATAGCTTATGAATCAAGGAAGTTAAAAAAAATGAAAATAATTATGCCACTTATGATTTAGAGTTGGCTTCCCACAGAGTCATGCAGACCTTAAACGAAATCAGAAATAATTTGAAGTAGGTGAGCATGTATTTCTCAAGGTAAAATCAATAAAGAGCTCCTTTAAGTTGGGGAGTCATGATAAATTAGAACCTAGGTATTGTGGACTGTTTGAAATATTGGCAATACTTGGACCAGTGGCTTATTAGTTAGCCCTGCCACCTAATCTTAGAATACATAATGTATTTCATATTTCCATATTGAAAAAGTATGTGGATGATACTACCCCTATGGTTGATTGGAATGTTATTTAGGTAGAACCAAAGGATATTTACAAGTGGAACCAGAATCTATTCTAGACAGGAGGAAAATTTTTCTCCTGAAGCATACCATTGGACAGGTAAATGTGAAATGGAAGAACCTTAGTCTAGATGAAGCAACCAAGGAATTTGAGAGTCATATGCGAGAGACATATTCAATTCTGTTCTGAGAAGACTTAGAAGAAACTTAAGCAACATCGAGGACGATGTTGAACTTAAGAGAGGGTGTTTGTAACTCACCTAGAATTGAAAAATAAATATTTCTATTTAGTTGAGAAAACATTATGTTAAAAATTATTGTAAAGTTTTTATGACCAAGGATGGTCGAGGATGACTGTAATTGAATATTTTATTTATTTAAATAATTAAATCAAGATACACCTATCCAAGGAATAATGTTGAAGAGTTTTCACTGACCCACTAGGAGGAATGAGCAGTTGTAGAAGGATAAATGACAAGTGGCAGCACTAGTATTTCACTCTCTAGCTCTTGCAGGAGGAAAAATACCTAAAATTATTGTCATGTTCTTTGAGAAGAGGAACTGAGCAGGTGGCTCATTTAATTACAAAATTGACCCAAATACCTAGGCAATCTTATAAATACCATCAAATTGAGCAGGAGGATCATTACATTCTATTCCACGTGATTAGAGCCTTGTGAATTGATGCAAACTGAAAAGTATGGCACACAAGAGGAATTCGATGAGGGGATATCTAAAGTGAAATTGTTGAGATTTAAGTCTTCTACTGAGTTTCTAAGTTGTATATATTTCTTGTAACAACTCCAAGTCAATAAAAAATTTCAAACTCTTTTATTCACTTTCATTTCTTATTTGTCCTATCAAAAGACAATTTATACCTTCGATACAACACTCCCTCGAGAGTTCATATTTTTATCAAGATATACTTGTAACCATGTTAATTATATTTGACACACACATTTATATAAATCCAAAATCTAAGGCAAGACTTTGATGCATCCTCATCTTTCTAACCATACTTTACAACATAGCTTTCAACGAAAGATTTACCATGTAACCATTACATTGTTTGTACTACAAATTCTAATCACAATAATAACATAAACTTCGTGATCTACAATGTATTCAAATTTTTACATAAATATGTTTCTCCTCCATGAATAATTATATGGAGCTTCAAACCATCAATTTGTACATTTTCATTCATATCAATAACATATCCTTGAAATATTCCATCAACAATATTTTAGACATGTAAACCCAAATTATCATTCATAACTTTAAAAGGTGTAGTTCACAAGCATTTTATTGTCATGGTGCCTTTAAACAATACTAGTGTGTGGACAGATATTGTTATGATACCAATGAATTTACTTCATAATCATTTCTAAAGTGTTTAACCATTTACAAGGTTGCAAAACAAAATGATCAGTACAAAAATCAATAAAAGGAAAATGAGACAATTAGACACAAAAACAAGAGAGACACCAATGTATGTGGTTCACTCAATCCATGGGCTATGTCCACAAAACTGTTAGATCCTGTGACATTTATTTCATTAAAAAGGTTACAATTCACAACATTATCATTGCCATAATTTATTTCTATTATTCTTATAGACTCATTATAGGAGAGTAAACCTACGCCCTACCACTAGCCAGCTATGACTAGAATTCTATACTAATTTAAAATGCCAGGTATCTCATACTCATCGTTATTTCCCAATGGTTCCATTCAACCCACTTATTCATATTCATTCACTATGTTAATATAGAAACCCTTAAGTGAAGCCCTTATGATAACATGAAAATGTAGTATAATTACACTTAAGCTTCTTAGTATATAAATAAATTATTATGATAAGGAATTCTCATAAAAACAAATACTTCTGAAAAGTATTAACTACTAACTCTCCACATTACTAAATTATTTTAAAACAAGAGTATTCCCTTTCGAAATATTTACACATAGGCTTAATTATGTATTACAAATAGTCGTCATTTATTTATAATCTTCTCATGAACATAAAAAATATATTTATAACCGACACACGTAGCCCTAATATAATTCCATATTATAAATAGCCCACTATTCAATTAAAATCTTCTCATAAACAGAAAACGTTATATCTTTGGAAATTCAGCCACATACCACTTATAGAAATAAACAAAAACAAAACTCCAGATTGTTGGAATATCCAACCACCAAAATCACAGAAAATAAACAAATGTTGTATCTTTGGCATTTCAGCCACCTACCAATCACAACATTGGGAAAAATACAAAACAATCCTGACAATAAAAAAAAGAAAATATTGATAGATAAGGGATTGATTTTCAAGTCAATTGGTAATCAAAACATGATTTTGAGATGGAGGCACAACACTTGTTTTTTTTTCTTTTTAAAATGAAAAATCAGTAATAAAAACCAGCATAGGAAACCCAAAATCAGATCTACCAATACTTGGCATTCCAGATCAACAAACAAACGATAATGTTCTAACCTTGGCATCTGAGAAAAGGAAGAAATGGTTTGGGTTCAATAAGTATTATATAATGCAAGTATTTAAATCCAAAGCATTTAAAAAGATACCATCCGATTCAGATTTAATAAAAAAATTGCAAGGCGTTCAGATCCAACCAATTTAGATCCAACATTCAAAACGCAGGCACCTGAGGGTTGACACACTATTCATATCATGGGTATAATAGTCTAGATACGGGTTAAGAAGAAATGCAAAGGTATAAATCTATATGTGTAGCTTACACTACTCCACGCGATTCTAGATCCATACTCAAAACACAGGAAATAGACAACATACTATCTTTGGAAAAATCGCATCTAGGTCGATTCTAGATTTGCAATGAAATCTAATGTAAACTTGGGAATGCTAGATCCGAAGATGCAATCAAAAGTACATAGTCAGATGTTGTTCTTTGGGAAGATGGAATCTATGCTCAATTCTAGATCTACAAAAATACACGGAGAGGTATAATTTTTTTCTTTTACTCTTATGAGTATATAACTTCATAGCACATAACTGTGGTCTAAAATGCATGATGCCCCAAGGGTTTTTTAGTAGATTCAGATATACAACATACACACAGAGTTAAATACGCAGACACACATTATAGATCCAACACAGGAATTAGTACTATACCATAATTCCAATCATTATCTAGCTTGACTGTAATTGAAACCCAGAGGTTAACAAAAATGTAGTCCGACAATGGGTAACTTCCAGTCGCAGGTGCATAAGACACTCACCAAAATAGGTTAAAACAAAACAGTCAAGGAGATATAAATCACAGATATATATATATATAGTACTCTTGATCCAAGTGAAAACATGTCTAAGTCATATTCCACACCTAAAGTATACCAAAGATTGAAAGAACCAGATCTGTGTTTTTGAAATGTACTGAGTGAAATACATGTCCTCCAAATCGTATTTTTAATGCATATCAATATAATTGACGTGAAACACAACTTGAGTAGATTCAACACTCCCTTCCCAGACGCATACCCCTCCCACATGAGGAGAAGACATGGTTCTCTGTGCTGAGCTCGCCATCTTCGTTGCCTTCCCCCAAGTGAATTTCACTCACAATTAAATAACCCAAAATATATTCCCCCATGAGGAAAGGAAATAAATATCTTCCTCTATTCAGTCTTCCCCATGAAGGAAATAAATTGAATACTTTCTTCTATTAACTCTTCCCCGTGGAGGAAAGAAATAAATACTTTACTCTATTCACTCTTCCCCACAAAGGAAAGAAATAAATACTTTCCTCTATTCGCTCTTCCCCATAAAGGAAAGAAATAAATACTTTCCTCTATTCACTCTTCCCCACGAAGGAAAGAAATATTCCATGGCTTTTTAAAGATATTATTCTTAAATCCCTCCATTCATTCATAATACAAAATACAGACCAAATTTGGCTTTGAACACTCTTTCATAGTAATTATATTCAATAAAAGCAATTAGCTTAGGTATTGTTTTAGACTTCTCGAATCGCCGTGACCACTAGTTCATATGTATTGAGTTTATCTATAACTCGCTTGGTTATGGTCGTGAGTAGAATTATTGCTTAGAGTAATGGGATCTTCTCATATCGAGCTTAGCATGTATTGCTACTATTTAACATTCTAGATTAATAGGTATTGCATGTCTTAACCATTGCATCTGTTAATAAGAGTTTCCCTTTGTAAAGTATAATATTTGCTAATATATGTCAGCATATATTAGTCAAAGGTAACTAGTATATCATCATCTAAAATTAATCGAGGTATGCTAATATAAATATATCATGGCATCTTCCTCTCAAATTCCGAGGATGACTACAACACATAGCCTTTTAACAAATTAATCCCTAGATTGTTCCTCTTTTATGTCGTGGTTAAAGTAATCTTCTCTATCAAGGATGAATCATATTAGAATAAAATTAATTAGGCTATTGTATCTTAGTTGGGATAATTACGACGAAATCAAAGCCTGAACCTTACCCCTAGAATTGCCATAACTAAGATGATATTCAAGACTATGACATCAAATTATGGCTCCCTAACCATTCACTTTTAGCCCCAGTGGGTTTAGCTGCCCCTCGTTAAGTTGCGTCAGAGTCCTAAGTCTCCTAAGTTTACCAATTAGGTAATTAACTCGTCTAGATTTCCAGGTCTTGTTTCTGGTGGGTCCTTGGCCTTGAGCTCCTCGCCAGAAATAGGTACGATAAAAATTCACAATTACAAGGTATTTAAGGGTATGCGATAGGGATATTACATATTTTCCCCCTTAAAAATAACATCATCCTCGGTGTTCCTGTTTTCAGCCAATTTCCTTCTTCTCAAGCGTCATCTTTTCTTGCTTTGTCTTTTCTATTCTGATCTCCTTCGATTTTTCCTGGTTTTTCGTAGGTGGCCATATTCCAAGATGTGTAGTTTCCTGTAACAAGATCAGATATTCCCAAAATTTATTTACTAAAACACATCGTAATTTTATAATTCAACATAAAACATAAACAATGGGTCCTTTTGCAACACCATAATTGCAATTATGGGAAAATCAAATCTTCTAGTCTTTATCGTGATACATAATTATTTCTCAATAATGTACTTGATTTATAAGTAATCTATTCAGAGACTTAACTAGTCCTTCACCTGAGGTAATCATTTCTTTACATTTACATGTTAAGACAAGTAATAGTCTAATTAATTGGAAAATTCGTGATCACAGTTTTCGTTTGTTAGTTTCCAAACTCTCTGTTGAGTTCTTTTACCAATTCCCATGTGGACTTACAACTGAGGTTACTCTCCCTTTTGACCGTTAGTCAAAATTTTTCTCCTTAGTGACATCAAACAACGTCTTGTCTTTTAGATGTCAAGCTTTTCCTAGGTCTTGATATTGATATCATAGCTCTTTCATGATTCCCCTCAATCCTCCTCACTTGAGTCCGGGAATTCCTTTTTACCTAGCCCCCCGCTGGAGTCTATAAAAAGTAAGGTAAAGTTAGATCATCGATTTTCTTACCACATCATATGCCTAACACCAATGTGCTCACACGACAATCATTTTCCTAACACCATTGTCCTCCCGCAGCATATATGCCTAACACCAATGTTCTCACAGGGAAATTATTTTCCTAATCCCATTGTTCTCCTGCAACATATTTTTCTTGATCATATTTAATGTTAATTACACCCTTTGACTATTTGTGACACACCCTCTTTGGTGCTTAACATGACTTCACTATCACTGTCCCAATTCGTGAATCAGCTTCACGGTTAGTTGCAATATAATTAACATCTATCGATAAACAATAATTTCAACATTTCATAAGTTGTAGTGACTTGTACCTCTACCATAATTCATGATTCTTACAAGCCTATAAATCATCCAAAAGTAACTCAATCATTTTGAGAAATTGAGCACAACTTGTTTACGCAAGTGAATTTATATACATAATGTACATTGATTGTGACAATGTTCATATACCTGGTAAAGAACCTGCAATGTCTGTACATAAATAATATAATCCATAGTTAATTCTTGGTTGATAAAAACCTCAAAATCCGAGAATTTATAATAATTTAAAGAAGTAAAACATCACTCGTTCTTAAATTTATTATTTGAGCCAGTGAATATTTTTACTAATAGTCAATTTCGATTGATAGTGTTCTTGGCATAATCCTGCAATGTTAGCACATAACATTATATGACATTCATTCACTTATCATTTTCAAATACTAATAGAAATTAAACATCTTTACTCATCTTTCTTTGGATAGTTACGAGTGAAAGGACATTCCAATTCTACACAATAGTACTGAGTGGTAAGCTAGAGACGTAGGAATCTCAAGCGATATTTAGCTCTATCTTCCCATTAGTGTCTTTGGAGGAAACATTATACTCTTTGTTGGGACTCTTGAACTTTAAGGTAACCCCCTGCAAGCCATGAATACACACATGTTAAAATTTTCATAAAACAATAATTGATAATGTTCATCACAGGTAACAGTAGGTATAGAGCACTAATTCTCCTAAATCAACCCACCCTTTTTGCAAGTATTTCAATGTTTATGTAGCGCACCTGTAATCCCACATGTGTCAAAGAGACAAAAAAATTTAACATGATGGGATGTATTATGTGTTGATTCATCAGTTCTCGTTACTCACATACAAATACTTTATAAGGTGTTAATCATATAAACTAACTCACCTTTGAACACCAGGACAAAATCGTAGAAGGAGACCTATTCATACTTTACATAACTTGCCCAATCCTGTGATTTCATTACTAGGCACTACACATGTTTTATCACATTACAAGGAATACATCAATTCCCTAAGGGGTATTGTTTGCTAGGTTACCCACTCTACTTCTACTCATGACATGTTGGCATTTTTGGTTTGGCCTAAAGCTAGCTTTTAATTTAGGCTTCCCTTTTATATTAAAAATCGTGTGTATGCATTCAACCATATATTGGACATTCGGTTATGAACCAATATTAGGATAAGCCTAACATGTCCATGCCTACAACCTTCTTTACATGTGGCAAGTGTCCTTAAAATTTTCCTCGAGAAGTGGTAATTTATACACTACCCATTTCTTAGGGTTTTTGGGCCTCTTTGCAACATTCACAACATCAAAACTCTTCATAAACCATAGTAGACACATATATTCCATTATTACTATTTTATGTTTTGATATAGATTTTAACATTTGTTACTAGAAGCACATGCCTTTTCTTATCTAAGGTACCCATAGTTCATTACCCATCTGTTTGGTGCCCTACGTTTTTTTAAAATTTTCCCGTTAGTATGAGTCTAACATATATAAATATTTCACTACACACAATTCTAAGAAATGACTATACTTCTTCCTTAATGTACAAGGAATAAAATTTAATGTCCAATCTCCCATTTTTGAATGTGTAAACATAAACATAACCCTTACAACAGGAGGAAATAATTACTCACAACTTTTGTCATACCTTTGCCATGCTATCTCTTTATCCCCTTAGTTACCTCTTCCAATTTTTGGAGGCTCACTTAGATAACTTAGTTTCCCTCGTCCATCATTGTCATGCATTCACAAACAAAATCATTTGATTGGTTAGTCTTTACCATCTTCCTTCTTGCTAATTCCAATTTGATCCCAAGTAGGGCCAAGTGTTGTCACTTCATCTCTAATACCATTTGTAGCAACCCCAAGTCAATAAAAAATTTCAAACTTTTCTATTTATTTTCATTTCTTATTTTTCCCATCAAAAGACAATTTATACCTTTGATACAACGTTCCTCCAGAGTTCATATTTTTATCAAGATATACTTGTAACCTTGTTAATTATCTCTAACACACACATTTATATAAATCCATAATATAAGGCAAGAATTTGATGCATCCTCATCTTTCTAACCATACTTTAGAACATAGCTTTCAATGAAATCTTTACCCTATAACCATTACTTTGTTTATACTACCAATTCCAATCACAATAATAACATAAACTTCGTGCTCTACAATGCATTCAAATTTTACATAAATATGTTTCTCCTCCATGAATAATTATATGTAGCTTCAAACTATCAATTTTTACATTTTCATTCATATCAATATCATATCCTTGAAATATTCCATCAACAATATTTTAGATGTGTAGACCCAAATTATCATTCATAACTTTAAAAGGTGTAGTTCACAAGCATTTCATCGTCATAGTCCCTTTAAACAATACTAGTGTGCGGACATAGATCATTATGATACCAATGACTTTACCTCATTTTCATTTCTAAAGTGTTTAACAATTTACAAGGTTGCAGGACAAAATGATCAGTACACAAAATAATAAAAGTAAAATGAGACAATTAGACACAAAAGCAAGAGAGACGCCAATGTACATGGTTCACCCAATTTATGGGTTGTGTCCACAAAATTGTCACATCCTGTGACAATTATTTCATTAAAAAGGTTACAATACGCAACATCATCATTGCCATACTTTCTTTCTGTTATTCTTATAGACTCCTTCTGGGAGACTAAAGCTACTCCCCACCACTAACCAGCCATGACCAGAATTCTATACTAATTAAAAATACCAGGTATCTCACACTCGTTATTTCCCAATGGTTCCATTCAACCCACTTATTCATATTCATTCACTATGTTAATATAGAGACCCTTAAGTGAAGCCCTTCTGATAACATGAAAAGGTAGTATAATTACTCTTAAGCTTCTTTGTATATAAATAAATTATTATGATAAGGCATTCTCATAAAGAAAAATAATTCTAGAAAGTATTAATTACTAAATCTCCACATTACTGAATTAATTTTAAGCAAGAGTATTACCTTTCGAAAGCTTTCCACATAGGCTTAATTCTGTATTATAAATAGCCCATCATTTATTTATAATCTTCTCATGAACACAAAAAACTATTTCTAATCGACACACGTAGCCCTAATATAATTCCATATTACAAATATCCCACTATTCATTTAAAATCTTCTCATAAATAGAAAACATTATATCTTTGGCAATTCAGCCACATACCACTCATAGAAATGAGCAAAAAAAAACTCCAGATTGTTGGAATATCAAACTACCAAAATCATAGGAAATAAACAAATGTTGTATGTTTTGCATTTCAACCACCTACCAATCACAACATTGGGAAAATTGCAAAACCATCCCGACAATCAAACAATGAAAATAATGATAGACAAGGGATATATTTCCAAGTTGATAGGTAATCAAAACACGATTTTGTGATGGAGACACAATGCTTGTTTTTTTTTCTTTTTAAACTAAAAAATTAGTAATACAAACCAGCATAGGAAACCCCAAATCAAATCTACCAATCCTTGGCATTCATATCAACAACCAAAACATAATATTTAAACCTTGGTGTCTCAGATTAGGAACAGTGGGTTTGGGATCAATAAGTTTATATAATGCAAGTATTTAAATCCAAAGCATTTAAAAAAAGGCCATCATTCATATTTAATAAACAAAATGCAAGGCATTAAGACCCAACCAATTAAGACCTAGCATTCAAAATGTAGGCACCTGAGGGTTGACACGTTGTTTAGATCATGGGTATAATATTCTAGATCCATGTTAAGAAGAAATGAAAAGGTATAAATTGAGATTTATAGCATACACTACTCTGTGCGATTCCAGATCAGCACTCAAAAGGAAGGCAATAGACAACATACTATCTTTGTACAAATCACATCCAGGTCGATTCTAGATTTGCAATGAAATCTAATGTAAACCTGGGAATGCTAGATCCCAAGATGCAATCAAAAGTACACAATCAGATGTTGTTCTTTTGTGAAGATGGCATCTATGCTTGATTCTATATCTACAAAAATACATGCAGAGGTATAATTTTTTTCTTTTACTCTTATGTGTATATAACTTCATAGCACATAACTGTGGTCAACAATGTATGACGCCTAAAGGGTTTTTTAGTAGATTCAGATCTACAACATACACGCATAGGTAAATACGCAGTCGGACATTATAGATCCAACACATGAATTAGTACTATACCTTAATTCCAAGCATTATATAGCTTGACTGTAATTGAAACCCAGAGGTTAAAGAAAACATAGTCCGACAATGGGTAACTTTTAGTTGCAGGTGGACAAGACACTCACCAAAATATATTAAAACAAAACGGTCAATTTCTAGGGCCCAACCACTAGAAGGTTTACCATTATAAACTGAAGGAAAATGCATAAACGTCTCCAAGCCATGAGAATGTTGGCCTGGCCTTAGAGCCACAAAGCCACAAAGCCACAAGGAGCAAGGGTTGTGGGGTATCGGATCTTTCCCGACCATGCACCACCTCCACAGAGACTAGTTCCATTCCAATGCAATTAAATCCAACCAAAACCTTCTGCAAGCAAACAATGCAGAGGTAAATTAGAGTTTTAAAAACATAATCTTAAACAACGGAGAGAAACAACAATTCATAGCTAACTTACCTTTAAAGATTTGATGAAGGTGAATATAATATTGCAGACAGTACACCAAAAAAAATTGCAAGGGAAACCATCCTTTCTTTCTAGGGAGCAACGTGTTACAACTTGATTAGTGCAAATACAAATTTCAGTGTGTATCGTAAACTAGAAAAAGGCCAAGATCCTGAAGGCCAAGGTTGAGAGCCTAAAATCCAAGAGCTTGGATATTTCACCATTCACTGTGCAGAGGTAGAGGTTCAGAGCACTAAGAAAAAATAAAACCATGTAGGGACAAGTAAACCCTTAAGGTTTTTTGAGGCATCATAGTTCTTTGCAGCTGAAAGGCCATCAGTCTTCATGTGGTTTCATTACAAGCCACTTAAAATTAAATCTTTTACCCAAACTATATAGTTTCGAAACCATTGAAGATCACCTTAGATTCCATCACATATATTTTGTTATGCTTGTTATATCATATGATAGGAGATATCCTTGTTATTCAATAGAATAAGTTTAGTACTTAGGATAGGTGTTCCCCCTTGGCCTAGTTTAGGCCTTTGTTATCTTTAGCTAGGCTTTTTGTGTGCTACCAACTCAAGGTGAGTTCTCCACTGCAATCACCTTCAAAAGTATGAGTAGGTTTGTGCTTTACCACAAAGCTAACTAAGACCTGTAAACCATCCTCCTAGAATCATAATAGGGTTAACAAGTACTCTAAAACATAACCAAATAATTACACCAACTTTGACTAACGTTAAATAATCATGATTCACCTTTTACGAGTTAACATCAATTAAACTAGTTCATTATAATGGTAATTTTCATTTTCTTAAAGTGTCATAACTAAGTAGTCACAATTTTAAACACTAACTCAATATCACTAAGATATAAAGGGGTTAGTATGGAATTATTTACATTATGTATTTGTAGCTAGACCTTTTAATAAAAACAAATTATTTATGAAATTTTGGAGATGTTACAGTAATTGAGTATTTAATTATTTAATAATTAAAATAAAAGACACCTATCAAAAGAGGACTGTTGAAGAGTGTTCATTGACCCACTAGGATGAATGATATGGTGTAGAAGGAAAAAATGACAAATGGTAGAAACAACATTCACTTTCTAGCTGATGCATGATACAACTTCCCTGAAATTGTTGCCATGTTCCCAAGAAAGAAGGAATTGAGCAGGTGGCTCATTAGATTACAAAAATGACCTAAATACCTAGGAAAGAACATATATACCCATCAAATGAGGAGGAGGCCCATTACATTCTAGAGATTAGAACCTCGTGGATTTCTTGAAACTGAAAAGTTAGGCACACAATAGGAAATTCGATGAGGGGAAAGCTAAATTTAATTACTAGGTATTTACTGTAAGTATGACTACTAAGTTATAGAGAGGACAAAACAAGATTTTACACACTATCTTCACTGTGGTTGTTCAATGAACAATCTCTTGGATTCTAAAGCAAGTAATCTTGGCTTCTTTCAGGAGACGGTTGGTAGGAACGGTCTTCTTTGGATGTTTGTCCACTTCGAAGGTTAACATGTGCTATACTGTTCTGGTTTATTATCTTTAATTCATTTTCTATTATTTCTGAAGGATTTTATGAATGATGAAAGTTTCCATAATTATTGTTGTTTTTGAAATAAAGTAGGAAAGTTTTTATTCATGTAAATTATAAGTTAAGATGAATTCTACTGCTTACATAGTTTTCCATAGTAGGAATTGTAAACCATATTTTATTATTATCTAGAAAGCAGCAACATCTTTTCTGTAATTAGTTTCACCTAATAACAAGGTTTATACATAATTTAATAAACGATTAGTATTCCAAGGAGGTTAAGTAGATCTAGCTTCGACATATCTCGTAAATATTTTCCTATCTTTTCATTTTAAAACAAACACAAAATTTATTTTTACAGTTAGGGATTTCCATAGCTAAGAATAGTAAATCCATGAAACAAAATTTATAACCAACCAAAGAAGAAATAGATTTAGAGTTAAAAATGCTATGGATTCCAGTGGAGGGTTCGTGACCCATAATAAAATACATATGAAAATTAATATTTACCCAATATCAATTTCATACAGCTGAAAGGATTAACATTTTCATAATTTACTCAAGTAACAATTTCACACAGCCGAAAGGATTATTGTTTTAATAATTACTGAGTATCAATTTAAATTAACGAAATAGTAGCTTCAAATTTAATCATAAAATCAAATTAACTTCCCCATCTAAGATTTTTGACACAATTATTTTTAGCAGATAATATAATAACTAAAAGATACAACAAAATCACCTAGTTATAGAAACAAAATCTAGGGATCATTTTAGCAATGTTGGCACCCTAAGTTCAACATATCATCATTGAAAATAGGTCGTAACCATTTAAAAACTAGAGTGGGCTGTAACTATTTTTAAAAACTATAATAGCATGTCCTTTCAAAATAAATGCAATAGTCATAACTAGGTAAACAAATTCTTCCACATATTAATAAATAATATATATTTTTTTACAGAGAAGTTCTGAAATTTATAAATGGTTTAAAAAATATACAGAGTAATACTAATAAACAATATGCAAAATCTTTAAACCAAGATAGAAGAGAAATCACAGAAACTGTATTTCTTTAAACTTTTCTAAGATTTTATAGTAGAGTTTTCAATAATTACGAAACAAACTTAAACCAACTTCCCAAGCAAACTTCATAGTCTGTAACCAAAAAGGGGTATTTTAAAATATAAACCCTAGCATATACCAAAGGAATCTAAAACAACTTATATATCTGCCATTAACGAGAGAGTTTACTAATAAACAAAGGGGGTATGTTGAAACCCTTTTATTCTTCCAAATGAAGACAAACCCAAAAGGAAACTCTGCTTTAGATTTCATTCACACCATAGACCATTAGAGACCATAGGGTTCCAAGGCTCATAGGTCTTACCAGAACCATTTTCAACGCCAGGTACCCTCGACCGAATCTATGCACACCAAGATTAATTGTTTAGCAACCAAAAAAAACCTCCTGCCGGTCAAACAACAAACAGAGGTTAAACTTATGGATTTTGGAATTTTAAAATAATCACATCAAAACAAAAAATGAACAAATAGAAGGAGAAACTTACCATCTATGTGAAGGAACTTGTGGAGGCCGAGACCATGGCTCTTTAAGATCTGGTAACCACTACCTCGGTGAAGAGCAACAGAGGTGATTTAATGGTGGAGTTGCTCTCAATTTTATATGAGAGGTCGCATGGTCGAGAGTATCATTTTTGAAGAAAGGGCCGAGAGGCCTTGACTCTCCTCACCATTAAACGACGCAGAAATAACACAAAAAACTAAAACCCTTTTTCTTTGTGTTAGGGTTCTTGCCTTTTAGTCTAGCTGGAAAGCACCGTGAGCTTTCACGTGGGAGGCCATAAACATTTCACATACCTCCACATAAATCAGTGTTTTGACACCCACTCTCTATAGTTTTAGAGTGAAACCTTTATTTCCCTTAGTTCTTTTAATGCCACCTTGATGTTTTTTACCTTAGGTTGGTACTTGTTTTTGAGCGAAAGGGCAGGGGGCGGGGGGTGGGGTAAATCCTTCTTTTCAAAGCATGTGCAGTAATAAAAGGATTAAAAATGCATTAGCTTACAATAAGGTAAGTAAGACCTTCAGTATTGTAACCCTCACATTGAAATAGGGTTTGTAGGAAAAATTCTTGAAATAATAAAACATGGTGAATCCATGTTTATGGTAAAACAAGATAATCATACAACTATAACTTACGACAAGGAAGAAATGAAATATCAACAATTGAAAGCGAGTAATTGATCCAAATAGTTAAAAATTATATCTTAGTATAGTGTCATATGAATAATTTTTGAAGTGATCACATTTCAATTTGTTAAGTATCGGTGTTATAGATTTTCATTATAGGCTAAGTATTTGGTTATAATGGATTGTAGGGTGTATAATATTTCTTAAAATTTATATAAAGCGAGGCTAGATATTATATTGATCTAAACACTCTGTAACAATTTCTTTTTTTTAATTTATGGAATTTTGGAGTTGTTTGTTTTTTTAACAGAAACAGAATTTTTTTTATAAATTTTAAAAAGGTTGTAGCCCAGCCAAGCTTACAAGGAGAAATTCTGAAAAAGAAGGCTGATTGCCTCAAATAAGATAGTCAGCCTTCTTAAAAGATCTTTGAGAAATGAATCCCAAATGTTCCTGTAACTATTTCGAGAAAAGTACTGCTTACAAGAGTAGACTCTCACAAATTGTGAACAGAGAAAAATACAGAAGCATAGCATTAAACCGGCAGAGAGGAGTGTCCTTTAATGAAAGGATCCAGTTTCTTCTGAGAGCCCGCACTGATGTTTGAGGCTGCTTCCTTTTCTCTGCGTTATTTGTTCGTCTTGCATCCTCTGGTGAGGGGAGGAGAAGGAGCGGAAAAGTCTTCAGAGTCGGAGGTTTCCTCTGAGGATGGGACCAAGGAAGCCAGCCCTACCTGGGCTGAGGTCTCGCCGCCCAAATCGATGGGATCTTTCTTCGAGCCAAGGGATTCCGGTGTGGGGTCTTCTGCGGTACCAGGGGGGATACGCACTTCTGAAACCCCTTCTGCTGCTGGTGCTTCCTTTTCCTGGCTTGAACCTGGCTCCAACGTCTCTTCTGCCGCTACTGCTGCTTCTGGTTCCTGGTCATCAAGTTCTTGAAGGGCTTCAAATCTATTTTTATTAGCTGGGGTAGATTCTTCTGCGGATGGCACTTCTGATTTGGATTCCTTTTTTCGGGGAGCCCTTCGCCTATTGGCAACTAGCTGGAAGTCTGCCCCATTAGCCGGGGGAGGATCCACCGTCACCGAGGCTTTGGGGCAGCTTTTTACGAAATGACCGTAAACATGGCACCGGAGGCACTTGAAGGGAATATGCTCATAGTCCAGCTCTTGGATGTGACTCCATTTGCCCAGGGTGAGATTAAGGGCTTCGGGGAGCCTTTTCTCGAGATTGACCTCAACACAGATGCGCGCACAGGTGTACTGATCCCCTTTAGGTTCCGCGCTATCCAGGAAATGGCCGAGCTTGTTTCCTATATCAGCAAGCGAGCTTTTCCCCCAAAGATGAAGAGGAAGATGGGGGAGCCGGACCCATACCCGGGCAGCCATAATATATGCTTCAGGATTGAAATCCAGAGACCAAGGAGCTAAGAACAGCCCCCTCGATCCCATAAAGTATGGTCCATATCTGAAGATTAGATCCCACTCTTCTTCGTTCTCAAAGATAAACACAAAATACCCTCTTCCTGCAGCACATAGAGAGATATGGTAGGGCGCCAGGGAGCTCCAACGTTCTGCTATCCATTGATCCACTGCTTTGGGATTGGGCCACAGACCAGTGAACTTGCCAATGAGGGCTTTTTCTGAGAGCATAAGGGCCATGCGGCACGGATCAGAAGGGGAGAGCTCCACAGAAGGGATTTCATCCATATTTTTAACAAACTTGGCAGGAGGGGAGGCCTTTGCCCTAGGGCCTGCAGATCTAGCAAGAAATTTGAAAGCCTCCACCGGATCCATGGCCCGACCACCGGAGGAATGCATGGCAAAAATCGCAGCAAAAAAATAAAAATGTAGAAGAGAAATGCAGAAAACGTAGCAAAAAATCGCAGCTCCAAAGCGCAGCACTGCTGGACGCGATGGAGGCAGCAACAGCGGGCGCTCGCAGAGAGAAGGAGCCGCAGGGACGCAGCCTGGAGGACGCAAGGTGGCTAGGGTTTGGCCCTAGCCGCGGAGGAGCCGTCGCGCTTCATTTTTTCAACAGATGGAATTTTGGAGTTGTTACATGTGGTATAAGAATAGTATTTCAAAGACAAGGACTGAAGTTTGGCTCAACTCCCATGCTCATTACGAAAACAGGAAAACAAAATACTGACTTATGTTTAAAAATTGTTTATGTACAGAAATACAAATCTTGATTTTGGAGGAAATGGAAGGAGTAGAGGCATCTGCCAAGGATGGATCACATCGTAATGAAAAAAATAATCCAGATAATTTATATGTGGAATTATATAATCAACCATCTGAATTACTCCAAACAGTAAGAGACTTAAAGGATGAAATGCAGTATGTTAAGGAACGTAATGAAAGAATACTAAGAACACATGAAAAATTAAATAAAATATTGCTGGATAAATTACATAATGAAGGAAAGGATACAATAAAAGAATGTGAATCTAAATATGGAAATATATCCTAGAATCATAAAGGTAAAAATTTAAATTTCTATGATAATGAAAGTAATTCCTCTTCGGGAATTAACGTTAGGTAAGACAAAGAGAAATATAAATATTCTAGTGAAAGTAGTGATAGCGACACCAACCCTTAAAAGAGAAAATATAAATCTTACGAAGAAATTTTAGGAGAGTTGAAGAAGATAAAACCCCCAATGTTTAATAGTGAGGTGGAAAAAGGAGAAGAAGTCACGGCATGGTTGTCCAGGATGATTTTTTTTTAAATCTATAATTAATCAGACAGGCTGAAGGATAGAATGGCTATTTATAACTTAACCGGAAAACCTGATATATGGTGCAGGATATAAAAAGAGTGAAAAATATTAGAAAAAAGTATGTAAGTTGGAGCACTTGTAAGAAATACTTTAAAAGAAAAGAAAATTCTGAACAATATTGCAAAGAAAGGGCTAAGCAATTTTACGATATTAAGCTAGGTTCCATGTCTATGAAGGAACTAAATAGTAAATTTTTAAGTTTATTACGATACGTACTTTATATCATCAATGGAAATCCTAAGATACAAAGGTTTCTTAGTTGTTTACATTTTAGCTTCAAGAACATAATTGAATACGACAATCCAAAAACACTTGAGGAAGAAATGAGGAACGATAATTTCTATTATGAACAAAGCAGAAATAAAAGAGAAGGTGTACCTAACTGGAAGGCTAAAAGAACAAATAATTTTGAACAAAGAAGATAAAGTTTTAAGTCCAACATAAATTTTGGAAATAATCCACAAAACTATCCTAAGAATACTGTGAGATTTGTTTCGGAGTAAGATATAGGAGCTAGAGCAATATTCACACTAAAAGTATATGACAAAATGTGTAAGAGAACAACAAAAGATACAGAAACTATCTGGAATAAACATGTGAATGGTGCTAATAATTGATCATATTATTATAGTACATATTGTATATGTTATGGTACACATTTATAATACATTGGACAAAATTTGTGACCTTCATGAAGCCAATTGGGAGCGTACATGTGTCATGGTAGGATTTGACCTCAATCCCCCCTAGGTGGACCAACGAAGCTCCAAATTAGCCTCAAAAGTCACGAACCAAGGTGTGAACATCAAGGTGAAGTGTGTTGGGGAATTAATGAGGGTGCACATGTGTTGATTTGATCAAACTAGAGCATAGGAGTGCGTGTGAAAGGTCAGAACATAACCAGTTCATCTCCTTTATAATTTTTGCTAAGTCTAACCATAGCAATTTAATGCATAGAAGAAAATTTTATTATCTAAGGTATAAACCAGGGTATCAAGTATGCATTATTCCTCTAACACACCCCCTTAATCTAGATTTAGTACAACTTATTCAAAATGATTTATTAAGGATTTGGAAACTAAGGCATAAGCATTGGAGGAGCTAGTCGGTGAGCCGACTAGCCGAGTTAACCGACTAATTGGAGATTAGGTTGGCCTCCAAAGGTTGTGTCGGTTGATTGAACCGACAAGTAGTCACTCATAATCATTTTGTAATCATATATAATAGGTTGTTGAACCAGTTAAGAACTTGGTCCAGTTTTGTATATGTATGGACCCTCATGTGATTCTTTAATATAATCTGTTATTCTACTATCTGTTCTTTTCTCTTGTCTCTGTATGTTTATATGATTCTATATGTGTATTATTTGTAACCTTATGTGATATGTGAGATTACAAAATTGGCTCCGTTGTCGGTGGTACATATATGGATGACATGACCATACATAAATGATATAAGAGAAAGATATTAAGAATTGGTGGGAGCGTAAGATTGCAAATTATTTACAAAACTACATGAGAAGAAACAGATTGACCATTGCTTAGGCGAAGGAGAAATGCTTCACCGAAACCCATGAGAAATTTGTAGAATTGGTGCCTCAATTGTTGAAAAAACTATTAGATGAAACCAGAAGCAACTAAAGACCAAGAATTACTTAAGAAACTGATCCTAGGAGGAAGAAAAAACCCGTCAAAGTAGTTCAAGAATATTGCAGATGAATTTTGTCAAGAACAAGTAGTAGAGGAAAGAATTTTAGTTGAAAGTATTGAAAAAATATTCTATACCAACTTTACTGAGCAATTTAATTGTTCACTACCGACCCTGTTGTTCAAATTTCTAATCGACAGAGGAGTAGGTCACATAGTCGAACCTCATCCATCACTCACCGAACCGCCTACAAACACTAACTGGGAAGAAAAAAAGGAGTGGGAAAAATTTATTGTAGAAAGGGAGTGGGAGTACTTCCTGAACAAATAGACAGAACTATCCAAGCTTACTAAAGCATCGGGTAGGCTATGGGGGGGGGTAGCTATCCATGTGTCGGGGCAGCGTAAAAGGATTCTAGTTGACCTAAGAAATACCACCACCAGCAATGAAAAATCGAACTAAGAAGGAAATTGAGTGGAAAGTGAATCATAAAGGTACATCAGACCCACAAAACATAGAAAGGGAGAAGAGGCAGAAAAATAGGGAAGAGATACAAGAGAAAGCTATAGTTCCCCAAAGAAGAATGGTTTCCAAGGTGACAGAGCATGAGGAAAATCTATCGCAGTCAGGTCATGACTGACAAGAATAAGGCATATATGAAGAGGTGTCATCGATGGAAGAATATTTGTGGATAGAGAAGCGAGAATCTCTCCAACTAGAAATACCCTAGGAGGTAAGAGCTCTGTCTCCGATAAATCTAAGTACCCAAATGCAAGCCATTGTCGAGGAGGACCTGAGTCTAATAACTGGTGAGTTTAGTATATAAATACGACTAGACAACGAATTAAATGATGACAATCATCTAGTGATCTTTCAACTAGATGAAGGAAATTGGGTTACACTTCAAGCGTATCGGTCCAACCGAAGCATCCATTTACTCTATCCCGGACATGAAGGAGCACCACCCTACCAAACACAGATTTACAAAACACTGACTAGTCTGACTCACGAACACAATAGTGTAGTTGGAAATCGACAGAAGAAGTCAAAACTAAGAACAAGATGTCAAAACATAACCAAGAAACAAAACATCCAACGAAAACAGAAGCTCTGTCAATACTAGCTATGGACAAAGAGATACACAGAATATCCCACTACCCCCACCACCGCCCCCACCACCTCCACCTCCTGAAGGGGAAATCAATGCCAACATGGGGCACGGTTCAGCACACATTCCCCTATGATGGCGACAAACACCCCAGATGACATTGGTTCATCTGCGAGTTGACATGCGAGGCTAATCAAGTTACAAATGAAGATAGACAAATGACATAGTTTGCAGGTGTGCTACAAAAAAAGTGCATTAACTTGGTATATGACCTATACTGAAAGAACACATAATGCATCCAATGCAGAGATGAAGCAACAATTTTTTTCCTTCTTCAAAACACCAGATGCAAAGCATCTGGCAACAAAAAAAATCAATTCTACAGTTTAAAAACCAACAGAAACTATTCGAGAATATGATAAAAGATGGAAAGACCTCTTGAGTCAAATAGACTATGTCATTAATGAACAACTACTGACTCATTGGTTTCTTGCAGGATTATCCCAGAAGATTCGACGACACATAAGCCTCAATACATTTAAAACGTATGAAGAAGCACTTCAAAATATCTACATGTCGAAATGGATGAGGACTACCCAGCATATCCTGCTGTCGATGCATGAATTGAAGAACAACTAGAAATCATGCAGAAATCCTTACGAGAATTGAGTCTCAAGGTTTAGGAGATCTAGTGCACAAAATGTTCTACAGCTAGCCACACCAAAGATAATTGTTGACAGAATATAAGCGGACAATATGTCTATTTTGTTTAGACAAAATGTTTATGTGATATCTGTCAGGAGTATGGAGATCAGATGAAAAAATATTGCCCATATAACATGAAGAATGGAAAAACTTCTTGGTGTGCGATCTATGAAGTTAAGAGCCACATGACAACCGACTGCCACTTAAATATGAAAAACTGAACAAACTATCAAGTAGTCTACCAAACAAATGTCATGTTCCAAAACAATGATAATGTATCAAATAAGAAAAACGTACCAAACAATTGACAATATAAGGGCCACAGATACAAACGGCGATTCGACAACCGTCGTGGAGGATTTGGAGGTCGAGGATGATTCTCTGGAAGTCGTTCCAATCAACCATGACAGTTGATTCAATGCTTCACATGTTATAAAGAAGGACACCAGTATGTGGATTGTCCATACAAAGACATAACCGAATTAAAATTTTGTACTAGTTGTGGTGTGGGCGACCACTCATTAGAAGATTGTCCCACCATACCTGACAGAATTAATAAAAAGAAGAATGTTAATGTCTTGTCTTGTGTTAAAAAAAGTTATATTAATTTGAACAAAGAACCTACACATAGTAACTAGACAAGGAACAAAAATTGGAGGTGACAATCCAAGAATAAGAAATATTAAAGATAAAAATGAATATCCTAACCCTATAAAGCACAAATAATTGTATAACAATGCATCAAGCATGTTTCAAGAATTTTCTAGACAAGAATATGTCGATGACAAGTCATAGAACACACTTCATGAACTATTTAACATAATAAAACAAGATAATTTAGTATCACAATTCATTGATCTACTACACAATATTGAAAACAAAAATGATACAGATAAATAGATTAAGAGTATATGCGGCTAAAATAAAAAATATAAGAATGATGCCGACCACTAGTCCATCTCGAAATATAAGGTTACTACGTTTGACAAGTCGTTCTCGACTTTGGATCCCTAGTAAATATCATGACTAGAGATACATGGGAACAATTGGGTAGGCCCAAATGGTATGAATCAAGCATATATTTAAAGTTGGCTGACCAAGGACTAATCAAACCCATTGGGGTTTGGAAAAATGTTGATACAATGATAAAAGGCATTTCGAAAAAAGTCAATTTTGAGATCATTAACCCTAAGGAAGGATCCAAATCCTTGCCAGCCTTGGTAGGATGCCCATCGGGAAGAAAAATGAAAGCATATATCTCATTGGACAAAGAAAGGATAAAACTAAAAGGGAATGGACATAAAGTGATTGTCCCCATTCACCCTTAACAAGGAGAACCCTGGGCTGATCCTATTGATGAAGAAGTCGATGTTCGACAACTCTACCAGATTCAAAAATAATGAAGATTATACTGAACCTAATATTTGTGGAGAACTTCATCTAGGGAACTAGGACTCGGTTGGATATAACTCATATGCAGAATTGTATGATTGGGAAGTTGAAAACTATGAAACAAAAGAAAGGGGTTGCTGGATCATTCAAGCTATCCAGAAGAAACCAACTCAACAATTATTTTCTATATCAGGTATTCCAAAAATATTTGAGAGGAAAAGAATGGAATATCCCTCTTTAGCACAAAAAAAAAGATAATAAACATAGTCTTCAGTATCAAGAGAGAGAATCACTAGTTCTCCATGTAGAACAAGTCTCTAAGAATGTAGGTGAACATGGTCGACTTCAAATCCTGGTCAAAACGTTTACAAGACAAGATGCTTGATGGTGGGACACCCATCAATAGAGAATCCAAATGTGGAAAAAAACTTTAACTTTCTTTGTAGAAATATTTGGAGGAAGGTAGCTAAGAAAACAGGAACAAATACATGTCTTCATCAAAGGGAAATACCTAGAAAATCATATAAGAATATGTGAACAAGAATGGAGAAGACTTGGTTACAAAGATGAGCATACATGGCCACACCTGTTTCCCTTGACATTATATGACCTATGTAAAAAATGGTACAAAATGGAGGAAGCATGAGGCAAAACATTCTTGTGGAATGAAATTAGAGAAATATTTATTAACGACTTTAGCTTTATACCAGAAGACGAAAAATTAGTCGAAGCTACAAAAAAAATAAAAACATTTATACGGCCAAATAATAACAAATCGACACAAAATAAAAGCTGACCAAACGCAACATGCCATAACATTCTATCTAACAAAATACCTCAGTCAACAAGACTCCAATTCAAAAATGAGCATACATATGGGAAAAAAATTTAGTGGAAATATGATCACCCGGAGACGATCAAATCAATCAAAATGATACTCAAAGTTGAAACAACCGACAAATTCGATACCTACCGAATGATGGTAGCAGAATTTCCAGCAACATTCTCATAGTTCAAAGAATGTATTCGATATATTAATGAAAGTAAAGTGCCATAATGGATGGATGTGAAAGTAAAAACTAAATAAATCAACATTTCTAATGATAATAGACTGAAAATGGCAAAAATTGGTGATTACTGGAACAAAGAACAAGCCACATAAATTGGCGACTTATTAAAGGAATTCCAAGATGTATTTGCGCAAGATTACAAACACTTAAAAGGATTAGTAGCAGAAATGGGTGAGATGAAGATAGACATCAAACCTGATGCCTAACCTGTTAAGAAAATACCTTACAAATTTTCTCACAAATATAAATAAATAGTCAAAAAGGAGATCGACAATATGTTGACAGCCGAAATTATTTACCCCATTGACTAGTTGGAATAGGAATAGGAAATCCCAATGGTCATCGAACTGAAAAAGCACGACCTGAGAAAACTATGAATCTATGTCGACTTCCGAGAGTTAAATAAGGTTACCCTAACAGATCCATTTCCAACTCCATACGTCGATGAGATCTTAAATGAAGTCACAGGACATGAGTGATACTCATTTAAAGATGGATTCTTAGGATATAATTAGGTTCCAATAGCCTAGGAAGATCACAAAAAGACAAGTTTCATATGTGAATTTGGCTCATTTTCTTATAGAGTAATGCCATTTGGTCTCAAGAATGCACCTATAGTGTTTTCAAGAATAGTTGTGAAAACATTTCAAGAATACATTTATAAAACAATGGTAGTATACTTCGACGATTGGATGATCTATTCCATGATGAAATACCATTGTAAGTTGTTAAGCTTATGTTGGAACGATGCCGATAGATTCAATTATCTCTCAATATAAAAAAAAATGCATAATCTTGACCCCTATAGGAATCCTAGTAGGACATATTGTATGCAAAGAAGGTATCAAGGTCGACTTTGCTAAAATAAAAATTATCCTTGACTTAAAACCACCGGTTAAACCAAAACAGGTCAGAGTACTATTGGGTCATACAGGGTATTAAAAATTCATCTGATACTATTCAGATATGACTTACCCATTGGAAGAATTGTTAAGAGAATATCAGGAGTTAGACTGGACAAAAGAATGTGATATATCTTTTGACACATTAAAAACAAAACTAGTCGAAGCACCCATTCTCAAATTTCCAAACTAGTCGATCAAATTCCATGTGCATATTGATGCTTCAGGTCTAGCAATAGGTGCAATTTTGAAAAAAATTAGCGAGGATGGAATGGATTACAAAATCATATACAGCAGCAGAAAATTAAACAAGGCATAATGCAATTACTCAATGACAAAAAGGGAGGCATTAGGCATGGTCTTTAAACTTCAAAAATATCGACATTACCTACTAGGTAACCCCTTCATATTCTATACCGATGACCAAGCACTAAACTACGTCATCAAAAAACATTTACACCATGGGATAATCTATCGTTGGATATTACTGCTGTAAGAATTTGTATTTGAAGTAGTAGTTCGAGTAGGACAATTGAATGTTGGACCCGACCAATTATTGAGAATCGACATGGGGGAGGAACTGATAGGAGTCGAAGATGACCTACCGGAAGCACATTTATTCAAAATAGAAGTCTTTCCTACATAATTAGAAGAAATGGCACAATTATTTGATAATTTTCAAGCACTGGATGGAATGAGCATGAAAAAGAAACAAATTTTAGCCATGAAAGCTGAACATACAATATCATTAATGGATTCTTATATAAAATGGGTTTGGATGAAGTATTCCATTGATGTGTATTAGAACATGAATGAGAAAACATTATGCATGAATCACATTATGGACCAGCAGGAGGACAATTTCAGTTAGATACAACTACCAAGAAAATCCAATAGTCGGGGCTATGGTGGCCAACACTGTACAAAGACTGTAAAAGTTTTGTTAGCAAATGTGATCATTGCCAATATCTAGGTCGACCGTTAACTAGTACACAAATTCCTTTGATCTCAACAAATACAATTTTAACATTCAAAATTTGGGCCTTCGACTTCATAGGACCATTCCCATTGCCAACAAAAAGAACAGGTGTAAGGTATATCATAAGAGCAGTAGAATATGTAACTAAATGGGCAGAAGCATAACCTGTCAAAACCTGTTCTTGTGAGGTAGCTGCTAAATTCATATAAAAAAATATCATTATGATATTTGGATGCTCTCTAACATTAATCAGTGACCAAGTATCACACTTCCTCAATAAAACAATCACAGCACTAATAGAGTAGTTCAAAATGTACCACCGATGAAGCATAGCCTATCACCCTCAGTCGAATGGGGCAATAGAGGCATTCAAAAAAACATTGACAAGGGTTCTAACAAGAATATGCAATACTAAAAAAGACAACTATGAAGAGAAAATACCTGCAGTATTATGGGCGTATAGAACAACATATAAATGTTTTACCGACCGAATACCCTTTCGACTATACATCCAAGAAGCAGTAGTTCCTTTACATTTCCAACAACAAACACCACTGATAGCCAACATCCTGCATATCAATGTCGAAGACAGAATAAAAGACCAACTAATACAGTTAGCCAAACTAGAAGAACACCGACTACTTTCTACACAACGCAAAGAAATTCAGAAGCAACAACAAAAGGCTTGGAACGACCGAAACATAAAAAATAATAATTTTTCGGTCGAAGACCTTTCATTACTATACAATATTCAGATGAAAGGTAAACCAAAGAAACTCCATACCAAATAGATGGGACCTTACATTGTCGAAGAAATCAATGCAAATGGATTAGTTCGACTGAGAATATTAGAGGGAACAGTATTTCAGAAACTGGTAAACGGTGCCCAACTAAAATGGTACAAAAACTATAAAAAAAATTAAAAGAAAAGCGGTTTTATAACAGCTAACAAAAACTATAAATACTAGAAAAAGAAAAAACCTGAACTCCAAAAAGAATCAAGGAAAACCAAAATGAACTTCGACAAGCGTAATAGACTACCATTCGACAATAATCGACATTTTCACCATCTACATACTACACATCGACCATGCCTTCATCATAGTAAAGATGATAAAAACATCAAATCAACCCATCATGACTACAGTCAGAAGGAGCACAAAAACCATAGCGTATTAAGTCATCCTTCATTAGAGTGTCCTTTACCATAAAATCCACCATTAATAGCACCATTGACAAGATCTCCATCCACTTCACCTATAAATACTACACCAGTTGAAGATCCCATACTGTTTCATCAAGATCTAGAGCAACAGAATTACCAAACCCCCATGAGAAAATCAACTAAGAAGAAAGCTGAACCAAAAACCAACAAAATGGCCCCAAAACAAACCAGAGCCATGAAATCCAAACTAAAAGAGTTGGAATCCGTTGTAATTCCACTAGTGAAATGGTTACAAAACATTAAAAATGTGAAAGCGTAGGAAGTTTCATGGGCGTGACATTGGGAAGAAATCAAAGAATGATCTTACCGAGGTAAGTCAAGGATGAAAAAGGAAGCGAAGAAGGTAAACCATATCACCATTATGAACTTTCTGAATGCACCTCTCATGGAAAGTTTTAGAGGAAAAAGGGAAACTATTGTAAAATTCATAATCAGCTGGTACCACAATGGGAAGTTCTACTTCGACAGACCAGTGGAAATATCAGCCGAAAGCATTTACAAACTCACTGGGTTGTCCAATAAAGGAGACCCTATTCCTCTAGGAATTAAGGAAGGATTGGTCTACAGACTAACAGTAACACCGACAGGGAAAAAATCAAAAGGGTTAATAGTCAGGCAAGTCCATGCCACCACACCCAAAATAATGGACAAAATCATATCCACAGGCTTGGATGTCATAGGACGTGGCTACGGTTTGAAGCTCGACATGATGGAAGATATTGACTGCATAACAAGCACATGAAAGATATACTGTTGGGATCAATATATGGTAGACATGCTCAAATCCATCTGCGAGAAGTTCTAGGAATCAGGTGCAATAATCAGATTCCCATCACTCTTAATATGGATAGCTATGTACCACCTATATCCAGTCGGGAATAAATACTTCTCGGAGCCATCCAGGTTTCATATGTGGCGCTTCAAGACTTTTTCAATGGCTAGAACCCCACTAGAACAAGAAGAAAATAAAGTGTTCCTGGAACACTGGTTTTAAAATATGAAAGTGAAAATAGCTAGATGGAGGGAGCCTCAAAACATCCGAAGATGTCTGCCTCCTACAACACATATCCAATTAGATCTTGACCACACAGTAGTATGGCACAAGCAAGGGTCAACAACAAAGGAAAATCCACTTGACTACTACCCGATAGTCGAGGAGATTTTCACATAGCTAGCTAGGAAGTCCAAAACTGACATCACCTTACCAGAGGCTGCAAAAGAAAGTAATCCACTGTAATGTCCCCAAAAATCGAAAATACAAAAAAAATTATAGGCTAGTAAAAACTACCAAGACGAAACATTATTCACTTACGGAACTCTATCGTACACTTCATGTACCTCTATTTATTCGTAAGCTGTTATTACATTTTGTCGTTTACTTTCAGTCATTATTTTTAATGTATTTTACTTATGGTGTTGTACTAATTTTTACTACTTAGTATTATGTTTACACTTTTGTCACTTATGTGTCATCATTGGATTTATGTGCTTCGTCCTTTCTACATTGTCACACTTGTTAATTATGGAGTCTGAACTTAACTTTGTTTGTAGAAACAAAGTGGGCAGAGTGGTAGGACTTGTTCTCCCATGATGGTTTGAGAGGTAAAGTATTACTTTGTTACATAGGCTTACTTATTTCAATTGAACTAAGGAACCTCTTTTATTTGCTTCGAGGTTCATATCGCAACACAAGGCTTACTAGGGAGCTAGAATCATTTTAGTCTTTATTTTTCACTTACTGTTCATCATTACTATTTTAGATTGGTAACAAGGTATTATTAAATTTGTTAATTATCTAGTTTAGATAATTAACTATGTGATACTTATACAATCTATACAATTTCACTTGATGTCTATTTTATTACAGTTATTAACATATTTCTTATTTTAATGGAAGGTCATAACTTGGTTACTTGTTCGGACCTTGGTCTTATTATAGTCAGAGATGTTACCATGGAAAACTTTGTATGCCAAGGTCCTTAAGAATTGATACTTTGATACTAAGGGGGTTAAGACCCTAAGCTCTAAACCTATGGCCTAAACATTACCCTTATACTTAATCTTGGATTCTTGAATTTAGACTAGCGCATACTTATGTATGAATGGGACTTTGCAAAATTGCATACCATGTAATAGTATACAATCTGAATTAAGGTTTTCGGGTGGCAAAACTATAAAATATGGTAGAAACCATATGATAGCAGGGTTTAAGGTTTGTATTGGAGGTCACGAATGCAACAATATTTTAACTATGGAGAGTGGGTTTAGTGTTACGTTAATAGCCACTAGTTGGTGCATTAAATGTCCTTGGAAATTGTTGCAACCTTCCCTTAGGATTGGCTCATGATGGTTGTGCATTGTGTTTGTTATTTGGGGTTTCTGCGTTTTGTCTCTGCGTAGGGAGAAAATCATGGAGGAAACCTCTAGACCATGAGGTATGATTCATTTGGTTCATACACCTACACAATGTTTTGGTTTAATGTTCTGAACATGGCGATACTTCTCATTCCCAGTTTTTCTTGTGTTTGCAAGTGCCGAAAAGTAACAAGGAGCATCGTGGCTCCAACTTTGTTGGATTCAAGTGTTTTGCAATCGTGGACACGGTAAGCCTGTGAGAAAATATCTACTTGCTACCTCTCAAACCTCTTGGGAAGACTGTGCATAGATTTGTTACTTGGTTGGGGTTTTATGATGTGGGTTTCGATGTGGAATTTTAAAATTTGCCTTCGGGCATTTGATTACAGACTTGGATTTTGAACAATGTTTTAATGGCTTCGGTCGTGGAGTGAAATCACACTCCCTATAGTTCTGTGTATAAATTTTGGGTTTCTAATTATTTACTGGTTTGGTCCTTTGAGCCATGGGCTGCACCATTTCTTGCAATGGTGCCATAGCCCATTGGCATGCCCATAGACTTTGTTTTTGGATTTTGAAGCGAATGTGTGGAGACACTGCTTTACCATACTATGTATGATGTTTATACTCTACGTTTTTAATAAAGGACTCATGTCATTTTGCTTATTGTGCTGTAATGTATATGCTATGTTATGGTTTATTAATTTGGTTTGGACATAGGCATTTGACTTGGTTTGAGGGCTGTGTGTTATGTACATTTTAATGGCTGTAATGTGAACAACGTGGGCTTTGAAAGACCAAGCCATGAATGGATTTACCTTCCCCATCATGGATGTGATGGTTT
This sequence comes from Pseudotsuga menziesii, assembly GCA_001517045.1. Taxonomy (NCBI): domain Eukaryota; kingdom Viridiplantae; phylum Streptophyta; class Pinopsida; order Pinales; family Pinaceae; genus Pseudotsuga; species Pseudotsuga menziesii. The sequence continues at coordinate 252,436 of LPNX010356367.1, read as the reverse complement.
TGGTGTTATTTCGTTACTGTAGATAATTTAATGAATAGTGTAGGGATGATTCGTTTGCAGTGTAGATGGTTTTAATACATGCTGTGTAATTTATAATTTGGCATGGTGGTGACTTAGGTGAATTCTATGCATAGCATCTGTTGGTTGTTTAATACAATGAATTGGTGGCTTTTTGTAGAAGCTAGGTTTTATAATCCTACAATGGCATTCATTGTTTTATTTAACTCGTAAATGGACTCTGTGTATTTGAAACATTGGCCGAGACCGAGGCCGTAGAAAAATCACAGTTTTCCTTAGCAACGTGGTAGTGGTTTATAGAAATAGTTTCCTTCATACATATTATGTATATCATGTTTGCAAACGAAACCCCATAGGGTTTAACTCTATTTGGATTATTTAATGTAATGAGTGGTATTTTAATAAATAAAATAAAATGGGCTTACATGCCCATAGGAATTGATTTCTGTTCCTATTTAAAATACATGGGTTTATAGTATGATTTTGATGCTATCTAATAGGTTATAATTACTGTATAAGATGTATTATTTTAATTTGGTTATGGTAATGTTTGATGAGTTATGTAGTTTTGTTTATGATTATGTATAGATGGAAATAGATAGAAATGTGGATTCTAATATTCTCATGAAAATATGGATCGGTCTGACTCAAGTTCATCTCGTAAATCATGTTAGTTCGTTGACTTAAAGCATCGACAACCTTATTCTCCTTGCCCTTAATGTGCTTATGCTCGGAATGGTACCCGCCGAGGAAAGCCAACCATCTGGCTTGTCTTGCATTCAGATCCAGTTGATCAAATAAATACTTCAGACTCTAATTATATGTTTTTACAAGGAAATTCCTTCCCATGAGGTAGTGCCTCCACATCCTCAAAGCATGGAGGATGACTACTTACTCAAGATCATGCATCGGGTAATTTTTCTCATGTTCTTTTAACTTCATGATTCGTAATATATCGTATGATCATTTTGCAAGAGGACTCCTCCAATTCCTTCCTTGCTTGCATCCGTGCAAACAACAAAACCCCCATCAGGATCTAGAATCCCCAACACCAGTGCGGTCATCAAAAGATGCTTAAGCTTTTGAAAACTTTCTTCACACTTGTCAGTCCATATAAAATTATTTGCTTTCTTCTTTAAATTGGTAATGGGGAAAGCGATTCTCAAGAATTTCTCAATTAACTTTCTATAATATCGAGCTAATGCCAAGAATGACCTAATGTTAGTGACACTAGTAGGGGTAGGCCAATCCTTTATGTATTTAATATTTTCTGGGTCCACAACTATTCCTGTCTTGGAGATAACATGACCTGAATACTATATCTGCGGTTTGTAAAAATCACATTTACTAAACTTAGCGTAAATCTGGTGTTCTCTTAACACTTGTAGTACTACACAAAAGTTTCTCTTCATGTTCCTCTTTATTCTTGGAATAAATGAGGATATCATCAATAAAGACTACGACAAACTTATCTAGATGCCTACTAAAAATGTTGTTCATCATACACATAAAGTTTGCGGGTCCATTGGTCCCGAACGACATTACTACAAAATCGTAGTGCCCATACCTTGTATGAAAGGCGGTTCTGTGAATATATTCATCGTTAATCCGTACCTAATGTTATCTGGATCATAGGTCAATATTTGAAAAGATTCTGGCTCCTCCCACCTGATCAAATAAGTCGTCGATCCGAGGGAGTGGGTAATGGTTCTTTATTGTCATTATGTTCAACTGATGGTAATCGATGAACATCTGCATCGTACCGTCTTTCTTGTTTATGAACAATATTGGTGCTCCCCAAGGGGACACACTGGGTCCGATATACCCTTTCTCTATCAACTTCTGTAACTACAGTTTGAGTTCCACCAACTCAGGTGCACTCATGTAGTAAGGGGATTTGGAGGCTGGAACTAATTCTAGGTTCAATTCAATGGAGAAGTGTAGGTCTTGTTTCGGAGGGAATCTAGGGATTTCCTCTGGAAACACATCCTTGAATTCTTCAAGAACGGGGAAGTCCTTTATGAATTGTTCCCTATCGGACTCTATGTCTTGGATGTTTAATGCAAACAACTTGCAGCCTTTCGTAACACATTTATTTGTTTGTAAGGCATATATTTGTCTTACTTAAAGTTTCTTTGGAATGCCGTGAACCTTCATTTGGTTCCCTAAGCTATCAGTACACAAGATAGACTTGTGGAAATAATCAAGCATGACATGGTGCTGTTCCAGCTAGCCCATGCCGATAAGTACATTGTACGATCCTAAAGGTAGGATAATCAGGTTTACTTTCATAAGAAAACTATTCAGGGGTACCTCACATTCTTTGACAATTTTTGAAACCTTTCGTTTCTTACCTGTGGCTAACTGAACCAGCCAAGGTTTATCATGTCTTACTTTGCCTAGTTTGCATACATCAACAATTTTAGGTGTAACATAGCTCCGACAAGAACTAGGATCAATAAGTATTGAAATAGAATTGTTCAAGATCTTACCTTTTATCTCGACCATCGTAGCTTGATGATCTTCATGTCAGCCATCCAATGTTGCATAGATCCGGGGGGTTCTAGCTATGTCCTTGACAGTTGGTTCTTCTTGTAAGTTGTGTAAAACCCAACCGTCTTGTTCTTACAATCTCCGTCATAATAAGGCCTACTGCATTTCCAACACTTGATCTGTAGCGGGGTACCATTGGATCCACTTGCTATGGGTTTCTTAACATTAGCAGTTGGTACATAAGGATTTGTACCAGGTTTATTAAAGTTCATGTTCACTTGAAAGCTATTATACTGCTTTCGGTATGGCTGTGGGTTGGACCCAGGTTTGTGGTTATCAGATAAGTTCTTAGACTTGTCTCAATTTCAGTTCCTATTCTCTTTCCTTAGTTGTCCATGCTCAAAACAGGGCCTAGCTTTATGCAGTGTGGTATCCAAAGTCTTAGGCATGTCAAATTCAATCTTCTCCCCAAAACTGGGAGGAAGACATCTTAAGAACTGCTGGATCTTTACATTTTCTTCTTTGATGTATGGTACATAATGCAACAGATCTAGAAATCTGTTAATAAACGCATCCATAGTCATGGATCCCATGTGTAGTTCATGAAACTCTTTCACTTTTCGATCAAAGAACCTTTTCGACATATATTTTTCTTGGAAAAATTTTCAGAAAGTATCCCATCATATTTCCCGTAGCTCTTCTTTCTTGGTGCGTTTTAAATCTCGCCACCATCTTGCTGCTTTTCCATTCAATTTATATATGGAAAGTTGATCCTTCATCTCACTTGAATAACTATGAACTTTAAAGTACTTACTCATGCCCAATAGCCACTCTTCATCGTTTTCCCCCGTGTTTACTCCAACTTCATAGGTCGGGGCTATTATTTTTCGAAACTCCACTTGAAGACTGTCATCACTCCTTTGCTTCTTTCACCCTGAAGAAAGTGAGTCATCACTAAAAGGACTATGATGGTTTTCTTTAGTTTCTTTAGGGGTACATTGCTTTTCCTCTTTTCTTGGGTTGCTGGCCCGTTTTGGGTAAGGTTCTCTTTTGGAACTATTTGTGGAAGGAGTAGGTTTACCTTGCAAGCTTCCTCTTGTCATATTTCTTAGTAAAGCTTCATTTATAGCTTGTTGTTCCTTCCTTTCGTTCATGCTATCTTCTCTAAAAAAATTCAATTAAGATTAAAGACTGTGTAAAGTTTTCAAGACATCAGAGTTTAACTCTACCACCAACTTTGCTTCCAGAGTGGGGGTGGTCATCTTTTCTTGAAGACTATTGTCTTCCTTGGTATTCATAAACTGATTAGTGTTGTAAAAATTTCCTGTAAACACAAAAAATTTAAAATGGCAAAACAAATTTCTATTAGTAGCGTATTAAATTAACATGCTTTTTTTTCTCTGTGTGAAATGCTTGGTGCACCCATAGGTCTCTTAGTATTGAAACTGGGCTCTGATACCACTTGTAATGTCCCCAAAAATTGAAAAAAAAAATTATGGGCTAGTAAAAACTACCTAGAGGGAACATTATTCACTTATGGAACTCTATCATACACTTCATGTACCTATGTTCATTCATAAGATGTTCTTACGTTCTGTCGTTTAATTTCAGTCATTATTTTTAATGTATTTTAATTATGGTGTTGTACTGCTATTTACTACATAGTATTATGTTTACACTTTTGTTGCTTATGTGTCGTCACTGTATTTATGTGCTTCGTCCTTTATACATTGTCGCACTTGTTAATTATGAAGTCTGACTTAACTTTGTTTGTGGAAACAAAGTGGGCAGAGTGGCAGGACTTGTTCTCCCATGACGGTTTTGGAGGTAAAGTATTACTTTGTTACGCAGGATTACTTAGTTCAATCAAACTAAGGAACCTCTTTTATTTACTTCCAGGTTTATCTTGTGACACAAGGCTTAGTAGGGAGTTGGAATCATTTCAGTCTTTAATTTTCACTTGATGTTCATCATTATGCTTCATTGTTGTTTTAGATTGGTAGCAAGGTAATCTTAAATTTGTTAATTATCTAGTCTATATAATTAACTATGTGGTACTTATACAATCTATAGAATTGAACTTGATGTCTATTTTATTACATTTATTAACATATTTCTTGTTTTAATGGCAGGTCATAACTTGGTTACTTGTTCGGAACTTGGTCTTATTATAGTAAGAGATGCTACCATGGCATACTTCGTACGCCATGGTCCTTAAGCATTGATACTTTTAGACTAAGGGGGTTAATACCCTAAGGTCTAAACCTATGGGCTAAACATTTCCATTATACTTAAGCTTGGATTCTTGACTTTAGACTAGCACATACTTATGTATGAATGGGACTTTGCAAAATTGCATACCATGTAATAATATATGATCTACATTAAGGTTTTTGGGTGGTGAAACTATAACATATGATAGAAACCATATGATAGCAGGGTTTAATCTTTCTATTGGAGTTCACAAATGCAACGACATTTTAACTATGGAGAGTGGGTTTGGTGTTACATTAATGGAAACCAGCTGGTGCATTTAATGTCCTTGGAAATTGTGGCATCCTTCCCTTAGGATTGGGTCACGATGGTTGTGCATTGTGTTTGTCATATAGGGTTTGTGCATTTTGAATTTGTGTAGGGCGAAAATCATGGAGGAGACCTCCAGACTGTGAGGTATGATTCATCTATTTCATATGACCACACATTGTTTTGGTTTAATGTTCTGAACGTGGCCATACTTCTCATTCCCAGTTTTGCTTGTGTTTGTAGGTGTCGAAAAGTAACAAGGAGAAGCATGGATCAAACTCTATTGGACTCAAGTGTTTTTCTATCGTGGCCATGTTAAGATTGTGAGAAAATCTATACTTGATACCTCTCGACCCTCTTGGGTAGACTGCGCATAAATTTGTTGCTTGGTTGGGGTTTTATGCTATGGGTTTCGATGTGGGGTTTTAAAATTTTCATTCAGGCATATGATTATAGACTTTGATTTTGAACAATGTTTTAAGGGCTTCAGCCATGGAGTGAAATTGCACTCCCTCTGGTTCTGTGTATAAATTTTGGGTTTTCAATGACTTACTAGTTTGGGCCTTTGAGCCATGGGTTGCACCATTGCTTGCAATGGTTCCATAACCCATTGGCATTCCATTAGACTTCGTTTCTGGCTTCAGAAGCGACTGTGTGGAGACACTGCCTTACCATACCATGTATGATGTTTAGACTTTGCATTTTTAATAATGGACTCATGTCGTTTTTCTTACTGTGTTGTAATGTATATGCTATGTTATGGTTTATTAATTTTGTTTGGACACAGGCATTTGCCTTCGGTTGAGGTCTGTGTGTTATGTATATGTTAATGGCTGTAATGTGACCAACATGGGTTTGAAATACCAAGCCATGAATGGCTTGAGCCTTCCCCATCGTGCCTGTGATATTCTTGGTGTTATTTCATTACTGTAGATAATTTAATGAATAGTGTAGGGGTGATTCGTTAGCAGAGTATTTGGTTTTAATACTTATTGTGTAATTTATAATTTAGCATGGCCGTGACTTAGGTGAATACTATGTGTAGCATCTGTTGGTTGTTTAATACAATGAATTCATGGGTTTTTGTAGAAGCCAGGGATTATAAGCCCACAATGGCATTTGTTGTTGTATTTAACCGGTAATTGGAATCTGTGTATTTGAAATGTTGGCCAAGGTCAAGGCTGTAGTGAAATCACAGTTTTACTTAGCAATATGGTAGTGGTTTATAAAGATTGTTTCTTGCATACATATTATGTATAGTGTGGCCTTAGTGTGTATGCAAATGAAACCCCATAGGGTTTGACTCTATTTGGATTATTTAATGTAATGAGTGGTATTTTAATAAATAAAAGAAACTGGGCTTGCATGCACACATGATTCGATTCTTGTTCCTGTTTGAAATACATAGGTTTATAGTATGATTTTGATACTATCTAATAGGTTATGATGACTGTATAAGATTTATTATTTTAATTTGGTTATGGTAATGTTTAATGAGTTATGTAATTTTGTTTATGGTTATGTATAGATGGAAATAGATAGAACCCTCGATTCTTTTGTATGATTTATGATCAAAGATTTGTAAAGGGCACAATGGATGGTCGCGATGCTTCCTTCGTTTTTTTAGTTCTGACACTGATAATTTAAATGCAAATTTTCGATACTAGTATATTATTATTATGGAAAACCTTGAAAGGTCTTAAATGAGTTATTTATTTTTGGATTTAAAAGTATAGATATCTTTCAGAAATGTTTATGCCTGATGACTTTATCTGTATATAAATTTATCTATAAAATAGTTCTATTTGTAATTAATACCCTCATGTATCTAATTAGTATATTTATTTCTTTAATCTTGCTCTTATGATTAAATATACTATACTCTGAATACATCTCTATTGACAAATGAAATATGTAAGTAGAGTTATAAAGAATAGGTGAGCAACAAATAGCAGGTCTAGATTCACCTAGTTTACAATAATAATTTACAAATAACTAGGATGCTTTATGACTTCACTGTTAATGTTTAGATGTAAGGGATCCCCTGTAGGGAATATTAAATTCATCATTCTGTATTTGAACCCCTTCCAAGCCTAGGGAAGACCTTGTTTAATAATTTTAGTCCTTAAATGATTTTGAAGCTGTGAAAGAAAAACTTTGCTGCTGAAGTCTTCTTGAGAAAGTGGTTGCTGAAAACACCATATAATCCCCATTCCTGAACTTGTTTTAAGCAACAAAATTTCCGTAAGGAAGTGAGATCAACTAAATTTTCTAATCCCTTGGTTTTACCCAAGAAAACTATGAAAAAAGTACGTAAAAATATAGCGCCAAAAGGCCTGCGAAATCGTAAATCTCTTAAGAAAAACCAAGTACTTCTGCACTTGCAATCCACATTGCGGAAGCAAAAAATAGAAGTTAGATTATAAAGCACCTAAGGGTTTCTGAAACCCACAATCTGCATTTGGGAAGCGAAAAGTGGAATTTAAATTATAAATAAATTAAGCATTTTCTGCAATATGCATTGCGGAAGTGGAAAGGAGGAAGGTGTTTTATAATGAATTCGAGAGTTTCCACAATCTGCAATCCGCATGCGGAATTGGAAAAATGGAATGATAAATCATAAAGACTTTACGGGATTCCACAATTCACAATTCACATTTCTGAAGAGGAAATGAGGAAGTTAGTTAATAAGGAATTGGTGTGTTTCCACAATCTGCAATCCGCATTGCAGAAGCAAAAACAAAGAAGGAATATTGTCAAGAAATGGTGGTTTCGACAGTCCACAATCTGCATTACAGAAGTAGAAAAGAAAAAGGTAAATTTATAGGAACTTATGTGTTTCTACAACCTACAATCTGCATTGTGGAAGCAGAATTGCAGAAAGGTGAAGTTATAAAGATATTAAGTACTTTCCACAATATGAAATCCGCATTGCAGAAGGGAAATTTTTATAGTATTTAAGCACTTCTCGCAATCTGCAATCCACATTGCGGAAGTAGGATTGTGGAAGCGATATTTGTAAAGAAGCTTGCGTTCTTCCCACAACCCGCAATCCACATTAGGGAAGCAAAGTTGCGGAAGGAGAATCCCGTTGTGGAAGGCTTGTTGCAGAAGACCTTTTAAGATTATGTTTTTGGATTCGAATTTCATAAACATCTAGGATAAATATTTATGGTTATTTTCAAAGTATTCCTTATTATTTTGTGGGGTATAAGGTATCATATTTAATTCGAATAACCATAAGCATGAAGTCTTTGGTTAATATATGAAATAGAATGGTTTATGACTTATGAATTATATATTTGTTTGATTTTAAAAATTGTATTTTATGCATTTTTCATATGGTTATATGAGTATGCTACAAACATACACGCATACTCCATCATACATCCCTCCAAACCCCAAATACTTTTCCCCAAACAAACCATGAAGGAAAAATCCCATTCCCCTTCTCCTTCCTCATATTTAAGTTTTTCCAAGATCCCCCAAGGGTGGACACATCTCCACATGCAATATTTTCCCATGCAAAATAGCATAAAAATAGATAAATAGCCCATAATTATATTTTTTATTTTTCATTGTTTAACCCCTTATTTAACCTAAACATGATTTTATCAAGCTTAATCTTGTCAAGTTATATATATTTTCTTATGAACCCCTTACTTTTGAAACATCATTATTATAACCTACATAATTGAATATTATTGTGGAGGGATAACACCTACTTGTGTGGCCATCACAAGTATGTTCCACGCCTTTACTATAGCCCCCATCATGCCACCTAGAATTAATGCTATAAGTGACAGAGGGAATTAGAAAATTATTTGTACTTCTCCTTATAATTCCATAATTAATGTCACATACCACAAATAGAATTATTCCTCTCCTAGCTTATATATATAATGAATTCTCCAAAAAAAGATCTATACTATCATAGACAGTAATGTGTTTAAAAAAGAAATAAACCAAAAGAAAAGGGAAAGGAAGTTTGTAATTAGTTGATAAGTAAAATAATTAATAAAAGAAAGTATAATGGGATGAATAATCAAAGAAACATGAATCTCTAATAATAAATCATCTAATTTTCCAAGTTTGGAATAGTATTCATTTCATAAAATTGTGTCGACAAAGTTGAGTCTTATATCAAGGATCCCTTAGCTTGGTACAACGGTGGTTGAAACAGGGTCTCGCCCGCAGTAATTACGCATATAAAAAAAGACTCCCAGGTTTATTCAATTCATTTTATAATAAACTATAATTTTTTCGGGGGACTTCAGGCAGGCTCTAAACTTCTTCTATGGGCATTTTCACCGGACACACTATTTTTGATCCTGTTTTTATACTCCTCGGCTCTGTCTGTTGGGAATGGGATCTTGCTCCTGGCTCTGTGCCTATATAGTACTGTAATCTCGCTCCTTAGTTTATTCATCAGGGAAAAGGACTCCTGCTCTCTGGTCATCAGGCTCTGATCCTCAGTCTAGTGGTGAACGTTATTAATCCTGTGGCATGGTGGGTGTTCCAGGCGAAGAGGGTTTCAAACCCCTTGCCGTCTCTTAGCTTGTGTGTTTTATGTAATGGGCATCTGTGCATGGTTATCTGAGGTAGCCCTTAAGTAAAGCACATATAATATGGCTGTCCCTCCCGATTGCATAGTCCCTGGTGTAGCTCGGCATAGTGGAATCCCCGATAACTATGGCATCACCTAGGGAGTGAGTAAGCAACAGCTAAGCCGATATGGATTTTTGTCACCAAGCAAAGGGGCCCTTCACTGTGCCTATTTGTAAATCCTAAATAGGGTTGTACATATCATTCATTAGTATGTAAAAATATATCATCATGCTTCAGTAGCTTATTAACTCAATCCTAATCCTACTCAATTAAGAAAGACTACAATTGTATAAATGGACGGGTGGTAAACGGAGTTTAGAAAGAATTCCACAAACATGTACAAATACTTGAACTACACTGAGAGTAAAAACTACATTATATGTAAGGGAACATAAGCATTTGTTGCTTCTTTATAGATGATAGATTATTACCTCGTGAGCCTAGCAGCGCGGAACGAAAGCCTTCTAACACCTTAAGCCTGTTTCAGGCACCCTGGTCCCTCCTCAAATTTGGAGCTGAAAACTTCAGTCTATGATCATACTTCTTCTTTACCTCCGCCATTAGACTGTTTGAAATCATCTAGATGTGTGCAGGAGTGAGACCACATGACTTAATTTCACTGGAGATAATAATATCATGATCACTGTCTTCATCTTTCCTAATAACCAAGTTATCCAATGTGAGGAAGAAGAAGAAGATGAAACAATATTGATCTCGTCATCCAGAGTAAACAACAAATTAATCTCAGTAGAACTAGACGAATCTCGGCATGATCTTTATAATCCTCATCTAGATAGGAAGTAGCTTGTCCCCTCTATGCGACCAAGTTGTAATAATTCTGAGCAGGAGGTAGAGGTTCTTGTCCCTCATCCTCCTTTCCTTCCCTCTGTATAATATTGAAAGCTCTTCTTAAATTGTTGATTCCTGGGAGGTTTCTTCTGGGCCCTAGGAGTTGGTCCCAAGACAAGTTGACCAAGTCCTGACTGTTTCATTTGAATTACATCCATGACAAGCACCCGAGGTAATTTGGTAAGTTCATTTACATCTGGAACCTTGGAGGTGGTAAGATTTATCATTGTCCGGGTACGTTGTTTCTGGACAGGTCGGGATCAACCCTTCCTTCGTACAGGCAGGTTGGGATTGGTCTTTCGAGGTCAAGAGGGAGGTCCTGTGCCGGCCTTCCTTAAGGAAGGAATCCTTCAAGCGCCTTAGTGAGTTCGGGGTAAACCCTTAGTACAGTTCATTTATTAGGGGAGTGAGGTGAGATTGATCAGGATCAACCTTTTGAAGAGTTGGTTCTTATTGGTCTTGCAGCATTGGTTGGGTTGGTTCCACTTTAGTTTAGTAAGGTCATGGGTTGATTCCGCGGAGCAGTGTTTCAGGCAGGCATTTTTATGTCTTTTTGGTTGGGCCATTTGAAAGCGAAGTTACCACTGATGGTATATTTGGTGTAAGCGAGCTGCGATATAACATCTTTGGAATAAAATCCAGTTGGAAAAGGAAATCCAATTAGAGAAAGGCTGCCTATGAGCATCATGGCATAGGTAAAAGGTAACGAGGAAGCAAGCCCCCCCATCTTGCGCGTATCTTGCTCATCCGACATGGCATGAATCACTGGACCTGCACTCAAGAATAGTAATGCTTTGAAGCTTTGAAAAAAGCGTGATTCATTAAATGAGAGACGCTAACCGAATAGTTGGAAATGCCGCAAGCAAGGATCATATAGCCTAATTGACTGCGAGTTGGATGAGCTATGACCCTCTTTGAATCGTTCTGTAATATTCCAGTGGTTGCCGCGGAGAATGACGTCATAGCCCCTGCAGAAGCAATAACAATCGAAGCCGTGGGTGGGTATTCAAATAGAGGGGAGCACCTCGCTATCATGGGAACGCCTGCTGTTACCGTAGTAGCTGCATGAATCGGAGCGGATACTGGAGTGGGACCCTCCGTTGCATCAGGTGACCAAGTATGCAATCCTATCTGTGCGGATTTTCCAACTGCACCAATAGAGGGTGAGATACGAATAACAGTTATGGCATGAAATCTAATATTGCGGAAAATGAAAGAATTTTGGGGTTCGGAAAAGGCACTAGCACGAGCAGAAATGGTCGGGGAGTCTACTGTTTGAAAGAGAGTAAAACAACCCAAAATCCCGAGAGCTGATCCAAAATCACCTACTCGATTGACAAGCATAGCTTTGATAGCTGCTTTATCTGCCTGAAGTCGTGTGGACCGGAAATTAATTGACGAATATGGAGCGAGACCTACTCCCTCCCATCCCGGGAATAATTGAATAAAGTTATCTCCGGTAACCGACATTGGCGTAAAAAAAGTAGAAATGGATGAATAACACATAAATCGAGGGCTATGTGGATCCTCGGACATATATTCGATGGCTTGGAAGGTTCAGTAAAATCAGTGAGTATCGATAAGCGAGGTAGCTCGCATGAATATTTGATCTATTGGATGGAATATCTAGAATACTTCAAATAGTTCTTAAATAGTTAAAAATAGGAAGGATACCTCAAAGTCCAATACTTCAAAGAGTTGTTAAATAGTTCAAAATAGGAAGGATACCTCAAAGGCCCTTATTGGTCATTAGCAAATAATCTATCCTCGAATGTGGCAAAAAAAAGGGTGATGTGAGCCTAGCTTTGATTGGTGAGGCAACAAATCATTTCCTCTCCGTGGCAGGATGATTTCGGGAATAAAGGGGCAAGTTCAACAAATATGTAATTTATTTAGTTTCTAGAAGAATGCTTAAACAAAAAGAGGAATTTATAAAACTAAAGTTGTTGTCACATATTTGATCTTCCCATGATAGCCTTTTTGTTTCAAGATAGAGCTTTGCTTTAGGAAAAATAATGTAACTATCAATAGATCCCTGAAAACTATAAATAAAACGAAGGAAACTAAAGAAAAAGGTAAATTGTTCCATCATGGTTCGAAGCCAGAATTACTATGAGAAAGTTTAATTAATATTGTTTCCTTTCTTGTTTACGCATTTCGTCAAACTTGGAATATATTCTCTAAAGTCACACAGCTCACATACATTTACATCATCACAATACCCATAGAAGTATATAATTTAAATCCCTTTGTGATGATATTGTCATCAATATTCCTAACTGCTTATAATCTAATTGTATACCATATGCATTAGAAAAAAATACCAACTTGCTTGCATATTCCATTTTGTAGTACATTTAAACTTTTTGTGGAATTTTGGCAGGGTAGATTCAATTGAATTTAGTGTTATGTAATTCAACCTTATCCACCCTCACCCCATTTGTGAAGTCATTGATAATGTGTGTAGTATGATACAAAATTTGGGAAGTCTCATCTTTCTGTAGTTTATTTTTCCAAAAAAATGGCAATGCTATTGGTTGTAGGGGTTGTAGCAATTATAGTTCCATCGAAAGGTAGATACAAAATTCAAGCCTAGTATGCATTCTGATGAAATTAAGTTTTATGTAGAGATCTCTCCTATTGTTGGTTATTGGGAGAAGTTTAGGACGAGGAAAAAATTATCTAGGGAGTTATAACGAATGGAATGATTTCATTCATGACTACAAAAATGAATGTTTTGTTTCTTAATTTTGCTCATGTGATATGACTTATCACATTGATGAGGGATTCGATCTATCACATCCTCTCTCCCCGCTCGTGTCCTTCCTTCCTATCCCAAGTTCATAATGCAGTAGTGATCTAGTTTCCTAATCAAAACATGATTGGTGGGTTCTTGATAGTAGCAAACAAATTGTATCTAGGAGGACAATATCCTAACAAGAATATTGTATCTACAAATTTTAACTTTTACTTATTCATCTAGATACTCGTACAAACTTATGATGGTTTTGAAAAAATTACGCAACTAAAAAAAGGAAATGAAAGGTTTCTAGTAGCATGAAATTGTAATTATTAAAGAAGTAATACAATCTATCTATAACACACAAGCAAATTCTAAATAACTTCTAACTACTAGTCACGAAAGTGTAAGATTTGACTATCCTACTTGCAGTTTGTTCCTCATCAATTCCTTTACGGAAAAGCATAAGGTGATATTCTATGGTCAAGTATGATATCTTTAAGTGGAATCCCCCTTTCTCCACCTTTGGATTACTAGATATAGATATTGGGAATCTATGAGTTCCATGCAAATATTCAAACATGTAGAGGGATAGCATTAACAAAGTCAAGATAATGATATCCTATATATGAAATAAATAACATGCTGAATTTAAAAAATTAAATCATGATAATCATGTACATAGATAACAAAAAATAACATTTACATAATAGTAAATGTAGTAAATCTACAAAATGGAGTAAATATTTTCTAAACTACTACTATGCTTTATAGAATTGCCTAAAATAATATGAAAATTGAATCTACTATAATAAACTCAAGTTATTGTACTTTTCTTGGATGGGCCCTTATCCAAGATCATCACACGAACTACATAGATATAAATGGAAATCATTTTTTTCTCCATTAAATATAGAAAAATCATTACATGCATAAATGTCTTCAAACTGTAAAAATCAAAACTGAATGCGATGGCATAATTTTATCAATCGTGGAAAAACCTTAAGCTTGCTTGTTCAAAATTATTAAATAAACAAAATTCCCTTATTAACTTGATGGTACTTTAGTATTACCCAAATATTTCAAATAACTTCATCGTGACTACGTTATGGGAAACAATGCGTAGAGAATAGTAATTGGTCATCATGCGCAAATAGCATGTGGACAATGAGAGGTGTCAAGCCATGATCTATCTAACTCAATCTTCCTCAAAATTTGTCAGCCACGATCTGTCTGCTACAATCAAAAGATTGTTCCAATTGTTGATTGAGGATCTACTACATTGAATCCGGAGCTGACTGCTTAGTTAGGGTCAAACTCAAAATGTGCCATAGAGACATGTACTTAAGAGTCATTGTTATAGTCAATGTATTAATAATTTTATGTGCTAAATAACTATCAAAGAAATACTATATCAGACAAGTAAATAATTATAATTAACACATGATCCTAACTAAAATATGTACCACATACATCGATCTTACTGTCCATAGTATCTCTTTTCTGGCTCTTTTGTGTTCTCAAGTGTTGAAATAAGAACAAAATGATGGATTTTCTTTCCCTAAATAGGGATCCATCATTGACTATAGTCGTTCAAGATCTTAAGATCAATAAATGTTGTTGAGAGCCACAGGGAGGGGGTAGACATTATATATCCCTAGACTTGATTTTTTTATTCCAAGAAGAGGATGTAAGGAAGAGTGGTGATGTGATTTTCCCAACAAGATATATACATATTATGAACAATAACACACAATGAATAGTATTTCGCCATAATGTTTGGAAAACATGTGTACGATGAGAGGCACCAAGTCATAATCAATCTAACTCGATCTTCCTCAAAACTTGTCAACCACAATTTGTGTGGGTCAATCTGAGGATTGCGCCAATGGTTTACTGACTGCACCAAGGGATCTACTATGTTGAGGGTCTAACTCAAAAAATGCCATATGGACATGTGCTTAAGAGTCACTGCTGCAGTCAATGTATTGGTACTCATATGCATTTTAACTATCAAAATAAATACTTTATCATATATGTAAATAATTGTAATCAACACAATTCTAATTAAAATCCATACCACCTACATAAACCTTACTATCCATAGTATCCGGTTTCTGGGTTTATTATGCTCTCAATCTTATTTAAAATTCATGCCACCTACATCAATGTTACTATCCATAATATCCTATTTCTAGGTTTATTGTGCTCTCAAGTGTTGGAAAAAGAAGAAATGGATAGATTTTCTTGCCCAAAATATGGAGCCATCATTGAATATATTGTTGAAGAGCTTAACATCAACAAATATAGTTGAGAGTTTTTTTAAGGGGATGATATATTTCTAGACCCGATTTTTCAATTCCAATAAGATGATCCAAGAAAGGGTGCTGATGTGATATTCCCGAGAAGATATATACATACTAGCTATAGATAAAACCCGCATTTCCGTGTGATCGTATCTATTATTTGCATAACCACTCAACCTATTACCCATAGATTTATAGGGTCCCCGACCGATCTATTTAACAACCACCGAAGAGGATTAAAGGCTTGGATGAGGTAATGTAACATTGAAAATGTGGAATTTATTCAATACCGTTGATTAGATGCGGGCCTAAATCATGCTTCAATTAATGAGATAATGGAAGAAGCCCATAAAATTAAAACCTTGGAAATTTGAAGGTTGGGTCAACAAACAAGTTAGGGGTTGACCATTTGACCTCGAACTCCTCATCTTCTCAAATCCAAATCCAATGAAGTAGGGTTTCAACCAACCATAACCAGGAGGGAGGTTACACCCATTCTTAGAGAAGGTGCATCATTGATAAGGTAAAAGAGGGTCATACAGAGCTAATGGTATCCAATCATCTAAATGTAGGTGGCAATGATTACCTCACCTGCATATTTAAGGAATCTAAATTAGTCACGTTCTTGGAAAACCCAAATATAGTGAATCAAAAGTATTGACTCTAATCCTGTCTTTGCTTGTGATTTACTATTCCATATCTCAATTAGATATTATCTCATGGTTTACTTTTCCATATCTCAATCATTTTTATCTAATAATTCATCTTGTCCCCTATTATAGGGGACACTAATCCCTACTTTGATATTGAATTGGAAAGGTTGACCATGATCTGATATAACGGTTGACCATTGAATTGTAAAGGTTGACCATGATATAAGGGTGCATTCATAGTATCGGAGATCAAAGAGAACTGATTGAAAATATGCATACGACTGTTTGATTTTGAAAAATGATATAAAAATAAGTTTTTTTTGGTTACACACCCTGCACTACAATCAAAGAATAATGTGCAAGTACCCTCTCTTCTTAACCTAAGATAAACTATGTCTAACAGCAAAAGTACTCCCACATATATACTGATACATTATAATGATACATAATGCATGTACATTATTCTCCATAATAATACAGAATGAATATATACTTTTGAAACAGAATATGCAGATTTCAGATCCAGGTCTCCCATGTTTCTGAAACATAGAACAGAGCCGATTATAAGATATCAGAAAATATGGTTAAGAAGTGCACTCTACATATTTCATGGCCACTTCTGGCAAACCGAAATTTTGAAGGGAATCAAACTAGTGAGAATGCTATTAAAAAAAAAAATCTATGGAATTTTCAGTGCGTCAAAGATGCAAAGACAAGTCAAGCTCCTCCTCATCTGTTGCACTAATGGTAACCATACGCCTGGGCATCGTGTTCTGCTGCTGAGGATCTTCGTTTCTGGGCCTCTTCACAGAAGGTAAAGCTCCAGACTCCATTTCGATGTCATGTTTGGCTCTCTTCACAGAAGGTAAAGCTCCTGCCCCCAATTCAATGCCATCTATGGCTCTTTTCAGAGATGATAAAGGGATTGACAACAGATCAATATTGTGAGAAAGTATCCCTGCATTGGAAGCAGATATAGCATGGGAAGGCTTCTGCCCTACAGCAGCAGGATACTCAAAGAAGTTAGTTGACAGGCTGTTCACTCTGGGATTCGATCTGCTTGCAGTCTGCTCCTTCTTATGGGCATTCTGATGGCCTCCCAATGCCTTATAATTCAAGAAGTGCTGATCATCTTCGTTTCTGGGCGCCGTATTGTGCTGCTGAGCATCTTCGTTTCTGGGCCTCTTCACAGAAGGTAAAACACCTGACCCCAATTCAATGTCATTTCTTGCCCTTTTCAGGGACGATAAAGGGATTGACACAAGCTCATTATTCTGAGAAAGTATACCATTGGAAGCATATATAGCATGGGCAGGATTCTGCCCTACAGCAGGATACTCAAAGAAGTTAGTTGGCAGCCTGTTCATTCCGGCATTCGATTTGCTTGCAGTCCGCTCCTCCTTATGGGCCTTCTGATGGCCTCCCAGTGCCTTATAATTGAAGAACTTTCTTGAGCAATAGCGGCAACGGAAGATACGGCTTTCGGAGCCCTCGGCTGAGCTTGAGCTCCTGGAAGCAGAACCCTGATCTGCGTTAGACACAACAAAATTGCGGCGTTCGGAGCCATGGGCGGAGCTCCAGCTCTTGAAAGCGGACCCCTCTTTGTTGGACAAAAGAAAGTTGCGGCCCCGGTTATTCTCCAACTCTGGCACCATTTTATGACCGAGCTTCTTTGCAGGGATTTGTTCTCCGAAACCCTGTACAGGCTGATCAAGGCTGAAAGTAGTGTATCGTTCGGTGAGATCCATTCCAAACAATGTTAATTTAGTCTGCTTCTCCATGCACCCCTTATGATCGCCCTCGGAAGCCATGGACTCGCTGAATATTTCTGTAACTGATCGCTGCTGAAGTTGCATCACTTATCTTCAAGTTCAGAGTGGCTTAGTTTTTAAAGCGTTTTATAGGATATGAATTTTGTTAAAATTTTGAAGCTTTTTAAAAATTTTTTTTTTTTTTTTTTTCTTAAAGTTTTAAGCGGACATCCAACCTCCAAAAATAACCGTTCATAAACTGATTAAAATCGAAAATAAAAAATATAATAATATTAAAAAAAAACTTCGCCAATTTAAGATTTATAAAATGAGATTAAACTTGGTAAAGCCTAAGAATAGTTGATTATTATTTATAATATAATCTATTATTAATTATATAATTTAATATTAGAAAAGTTCTAATTATGAAATAAATATTATTTTATTATCTATAATGGTCATTTGCATAAATTAGAGGAATAGAATAATATTTAAAAGAATATTATATTGGATGAAAAGAGAATCAACTAAGTGGTAAAAAATGTCGATGGTAGTTATTAATTTCGAGTAAGACCATTTTTGGATTATCGAACCTTAATTAAACATTAATTATGATGAGCCATAATTATGATAAGTTGAAAGCTCGCCAAGAAGGATTTTTATTATCAATAATAATATCATAGAATGTTAATGTTAATATTTATTTTAATTATATAAATAAAATTAATTAGTTAATCAGGTTTAGTTTAGGGGTTGGAAGGAATATGGGAATGATTGATATCACCCACATCCACATTCAATTTTAATAAGAAGCATATTAAGTTTTTATTAAGCATATTGTTGTCATAGTTTTGAGGTCAATGTTGAAATGGCGTTAAAGCTCAAAGTTTATAGTATGTACCATCTTAGAAATGAGAGAAGTATCCAATAAGTTTTTCTATATATATATATATATATATATATCAAAATCAAATGTGTTACAAAGGTAATTTAATAAATTTTGCTTTACATTAAATTAGCTTTTTAAAGGATATGAGAATTAAGAAAATTAAATAAAATATTAATATTAAGGTTATTTAATATTGTTCTTATGGTTATGAGCCTCTAAAAAATCTCAAGGATATTTGCTCTAGTATGGGTATGATTGTTAACAATATAGGTTATGATAATCATATTCCAAAAGATCACTTAGGATAATGTCATGTATGACAACACAACTTGGAGGAAGTAACTTCATATAAACATCTCAGAATTGATGTTCATCATAAGTTTTTACAGAACTATAGCATTGAGAAAATGATTAATGGAGGATGGAAAACTTATTATGGACTTGGAAATAGTTGTAAATCCATAGACCTCTAGCATTGACATAGGAAGAAACTCCTGTTTGTGGCTATTGTCATTCATGTTATCATAGGATTGTGTTGTTTGGGGCTACAACATCTCTAGAGAATCTTGGAGAATGATAGAAAATAATCTAAAAGTGTTTTATAACATATAATCTCAAAATCATACGAAATACACCATATCCTATCCTCCTCATAGAAGTGAGTCTCTCCCCAATTTAATATTACAAGCATAAAAATAAATAAAATAGTTAAATAGTTAATAAATAAAGATTATATTGAATGAAAAATCACGGGACATGCCAATTGGATTTCTGACCAGTCAATACTTTCAAAAGTAAATCGTCACGAGGATCATTATATCTCTCACACATATATATCATGGATATATGATCATAATATTGGTATTAGAGTGAGGATCATGCATGAAGTGCTTCATTAGAGTCATTAGAGTTAAGTATTATTATTGATCAATTTCACTGAAATAATGTAGTACTACCTTATTTTGTTGCTCCCTTTCCCACCTCTCTCCTCTATGTACATTTCTCCTCCATGCACCCCTGACATTTCCCCCATCTCCAAGCTCACTTGTATCTCCCATGCCCACGTCCTTCATGCCCGTGATGTTAACTTCCATCACATGCTCCACATTCTCCCTACGGACCCTTTTCCTTCTTGAATAGTTGCCATCTCTTTGTCCCGTGCTCCACTCCTTTACACATACTTCCTTGTAATGCACCCATTATAGTCAATGATTTTTTATTTATTTGATATGGTAAGTTATAACATACAATAGTTGGTGGATAAGTAAGTAGAGGAGCGCTTACCTTCACTTATTGTTATGTTTACTTAGTTGTGATGGGTTTAAAAAATTCCATGATATTAGTCGCACTTGTGATTATTAGTCATGGATTATATAGTGAAACACATATGAACAACTTCTTGGATATCTAGTCCTTATATTCATTCTGGCCATAAGTCGGGCTACTTACCTTGTTGCGACCATGGTTAGAATATTTTCAAGTCATTTGGCTGGTGGTTATTTCTACCATCAACTTATTGTTAATTTGTTAGTTCAGAGAGGGAATACATACCTATGATACTCACCTCATATTCAATTTCTCACTTGCGAAGGATCGTTTTCTTACTAACTATGCACATCATGTTCTCCTTGTATTTTAACCATGAAGTAGGTTTCCCTACCTTTATACACACTATACAATGAAGGAAATTTCCACTCGTCCACATGCAATATTTTCCTGTGCAAATAACATAAAAATAGATAAATAGCTCATAATTATATTTTTTTATTTTATTTTTTTAACCTCTTATTTAACCTAAACATGATTGTCAAGTTATAACCCATTAATTTTGTAATATCATTATTATAACCTACATAATCTAATACTATTGTGGAGGGATAGTACCTACTTATGTGGCCATCACAAGTATGTCCCATGCCTTAACTATAACCCCGCCATACCTCCTTTGAACTAATGCAATAAGTGACGGAGATAATTACAAAACTATTTGTACTTCTCATAATTTCAAAATTATTATCACATACCAAAAATATAATGATTCCTCTCCTCTCTCTCTCTCTCTATATATATAAATAATTTGGGCGGTTGGGGATCTACGACTCGCGGTCTATGAAGAAGGCATAGGTAGGATCCAGTGAGGGCTCCATGGAGGAGAGGGGGAACAAAACAGGAAGAAGTAGCAAAGAACGGAGGGCAAAGGAGAATTTTTTGTTTTTACGTTTAACTGGTGGAGGAACGGTCCCAGTCAGCATGGATCCCGGTAAAGGTTTTCCTATAAAAGAAGAAATGGTAGACTACATGGAAGACCCGTGGAAAGGGATAGCAGTTTTCTCAACTCCAGAATTCACCGAAATCCTGTCTCTAGCATAAGTACAGGACAGGTTGGAGAAACTACCAGCTGGGAATGAATCTAGGGTTCTGGTCACACCACCTTTCATCAAGGAGGGGGAGCTCAAGCACTTCCCAGCTTGGCCACTAATTCCTTCTCTAGGAGGAGCACCGTATACCCTATTTCCCTCTAGCACAACCCTACATGCCTCTGATGTAGTAATCACCCATTGTGAAATCTTCCAACTGTCTCCACAACAAGCTCCATTGCAGCAAGATAGTGGTTTTCACAGGGAGACAGACTCCTTCTTTGAACAGCACGCCTAGGGTTCTGGTCACACCACCTTTCATCAAGGAGGGGGAGCTCAAGCACTTCACAGCTTGGCCACTAAATCCTTCTCTAGGAGGAGCACCGTATACCCTATTTCCCTCTAGCACAACTCTACATGCCTCTGATGTAGTAATCACCCATTGTGAAATATTCCAATTGTCTCCACAACAAGCTCCATTGCAGCAAGATAGTGGTTTTCACAGGGAGACAGACTCCTTCTTTGAACAGCACTCCCCCGCAGCAGAAACAAAAGTGCAGAATCTAGGGCCGTAGGAAGGGTCCCTAAACAAATCATTTCAAATCCCTAACAAGGAAGGGGAAGGCACAAACTTGGATAGAAGCTCGAAGAGAACAATAGAAGGCACCAAAAAGCGAAAAAATCGCTACCTAAACCCCTCCAGAGGAAGCATGAACCTGATCCGTAGAGTCAACACATCCATGGTAGAATCCAAAGAAATGGAAGGGATGGCCCTAGTTGGGAAAATAAGAGACGAAACCCTTCCCAAGGAAAAATGGAAGACTAGGTTTGAAAGAACTAGACGTGCTTCCAAGGAAAAGATCCTGAAATCACTCCATTAGCAAAAGGGTGGTTCGGTTTTCTCTTCGGTCACAAAGAGGATGCATATTTCGTCCTTAAGAAAGTATGGACTTATGGAAAAACAATACATACTTTTGTATATAACCTTTTGATTAATATAATCAGCTTTTTTTCTTATGGAATATATATATATATAATTCAGAATCCTCTAAAACATATCTATAATATCATAAACAATAATGCAGTTAAAAAAGAAATAAACCAAAAGAAAATGGAAAGGAAGTTTGTAATTAGTTAATAAGTAAAACAATATACAATAAAATGCATAATGGGATGAATAATAAAAGAAACATGAATATCTACTAATATATCATCTAAGTTTCCAAATTCCGAGTCTTATATAAAGGATCCCTTAGCTCGGTTCAATGGCTTGGATGGTTCGGTGGAATCAGATAGTATTAGTAGATGAGGTAGCTCGCAATAATATTTTATCTATTGGATGGAATATCTAGAATACCTAAAATAGTTGTTAAATAGTTCAAATTAGGAAGGATACTTCAAAGGTCCTTATCGGTCATTAGTAAATAATTTATCCTTTGATGTGGGAAGAAAAAAGGGTGAGCTAAGCCTAGCATTGATTGGTGAGACCAAAAACCCTTTCCTTATCGTGGCAGGATGATTTCGGGGAAAAAGGGCTAGTTTCAACAAATGTGTAATGTATTTATTCTCTAGTATAATTTTTAAACAAAAGGATGAATTTATAAAAAGAAAGGTGTTACAGTCACATATTTGATAGTCACATATTTGATCCTCCCATGATAGCTTGTTTGTTTTAAGATAGAGATTTGTGTTGGGGAAAATAATGTAACCATCATAGATCCCTGAAAACTATAAATAAAACAAAGAAAACTACAAAAAAAGTAGGCTCTTCCATCATGGTTCGAAGACAAAATTATTATGAGAAAATTTAAAGGATATAGTTGCCTTGCTTGTTTAGGCATTTTGTCAAACTTGCATACTTTTTCTAAAATCACACATTTGACATACATCGACATGATCACAGTATCCATATAGACATTTAATTTAAATCTCTTTGTGACGATATTGTCATGAATATTCCTTACTTCCTAGAATCTAATAGTATACCATATGCGTTGACGATAGAAATAAATACTAGCATGCTTGCATATTTGATTTTATAATACTTTTAATTTTGGGGGGGGGGGGATTTGGAGAGGGTGGATTCAATTAAATTTAGTTTATCTAATTCAACCCTATGGACACTCACCCCATTTGTGAAGTCATTGATAATGTGTGTAGTATGATAAAAAGTGGGTGAAGTCTCATCCTTCTTTAGTTTATTTTTCAAAAATTGGCAATGCCATTGATTGCAGGGGTTCTAGCAATTATAGTTCGATTGGAAGGTAGATACAAAATTCCATCCTAGTATGCATTTCGATGAAATTATGTTTTATATAGATATCTCTCCTATTGTTGGTTACTGGGAGAAGTTCAATATGAGGAAAACAGTATCTATGACGTTATAATGAATGGAATGATTTCATTCATGACTACAAAAATGAATGTTTTGTTTCTTAATTATCCTCATGTGATATCACTTATCACAATGATAAGGGATTCGATCTATCACATCCTCGGTCCCCACTTGTATCCTTCCTTCCTATCCCAAGTTCTTAATGCAGTAGGGATCTAGTTGCCTAATCAAAACATGACTGGTGGGCTCTTGATAGTAGCAAAAATATTGTATCCAGTAGCACAAGATCCTAACAAGAATATTGTATCTACATATTTTAACTTTTACTTGTTCACCCAAATATTTGTACAAACTTATGATGGTTTTGCAAAACTTATGCAACTAAAAAATGGAAATAAAATGTTTATAGTAGCATGAAATTGTAGTTATTAAAGAAGTAATGCCATCTATATTTAACACACAAACACATTCTAAATAACTTCTAACTACTAGTTACAAAAGTGTAAGATTTGATTATCCTACTTGCACTTAGTTCCTCATGAGTTCCTTTATGGAAAAGCATAAGGTGATATTTCGCGCTCAATTATGATAGCTTTAAGTGAAATCCCCCATTACTCTACCTTTTGGATTACTAGATGCATACCTTGGGAAGCTATGAGTTCCATGCACATATTCAAACATGCAGAGGGATAGCATTAATGAAGTCAAGATAATGATATCATATATTTGAAATAAATAACATGCTCAATTTAAATTTCTTTTACAAAATTAAATCTATAACAATCATGTGCATATATTGTCACATACCCCAAATTGCAAAAACATTTATGTTTTAGGAGAAATTATGCTTTAATTTTATTATAAAGTTTGTAGTTAATGAGCAAGTGGGGTTAAGGATAATTTCATTTAATTGCTGAATATTTAATTATTAAATAAATGAAAGATGAGACAACATCTTAACGAGGTTGTTAAATGAGTGTTTTATTGGCCACTTGGTGGAATAGGATGGGTTGAGAGCAGATTGACATTTGGCAGCATCCTCAAACTACTTCTAGCTGTTGCAGGAGGAAATTTCCATATCGTTGTGGTCATGTTCCCCAAGAAAGTGGAACAACAGCATGTGTCTCATTAAGTGAAAACTAACCCAAAATACCTAGGTATGCAAATAAAACTTTCGATTGAATTCAGCTGGGAGCTGCTCATTCTTTACTTCTGAAAATTATGAGTGAATTTGGTGCACAAGAAATTCAATGGAGGGGACTAGCAGAAGTTTTTTTGAGTGAAAAGTGATGAATTTCTGAACTATTGCAGCGGATTTAAGTTAAGTTCATACTGCTACAAGCAAATCAAATTACTGTTGATTACTCAGTAGAGTTGCAGAGGTTTCTAAACCAGTTCTCTCACCAAGTGCTTTCAACTAGGTGGACCAGTAGATAGGCTCGAGGGTCCTAAGATTTGTAGTTCTATTATATTCAGGAGTTTGTTGGGAGGAATAGGATCCTTAAATTGTTGTCTCCTCTGCTACATTTCCAGGTTCTACATGTTCTTTCTAATTTTTCTATGCATACTTAGCAACACAAAGGAATAAATTTAGGAAATATTATGGTTATGTGTGTGCTTCATCTGTTTTTAGAATTAATTGAAGGAAATCTTTTACTGTGGAAAGATAGATGAATTCTGAATGAATGATTAGGGTAATTTCAAATTTACTGATGGGTAAAATACCTAACTGTATTTTTCCACAACTTCAAGAAGGTAGTACTCTAGTACAGTAGGTTAGATTAACATCCGATTGATAAATCAAATGAAGTATGCAAGAATATGTTTATTTACTTTCTACCGATTCTTATAGGATTAATTAGAAGAAATATTTTCAATTTCAAAAGTTTCCTCAGTTGGAGTACATTATTTTAGACATAAACAAAACGATCTTCAAGAAAAAACTTAAAAAAAAAACAGTACAGAGTCTGTGTAAAGGTGCTCCTTTAACATAGTACTAATTATTATTTATAAGTTTAATACATTATAAGTATATGTATAGTTATTAAATATTATAGGAAACAGGAAAAATAAATAAATAGAAGTAACATATATAGAGTAAAATGAAGTATAGTAATCACTTAGGATTTAGTCTTAACATCTAAGTAATTTTTATTTATACTATAAATAAACATCAAGTAATAAATGCATTATGTTAATGAATAATAATGTAGGGTTTTTAATAAAATACAAATACAAACTCTAAATCTAGGGAGAGCTGTTTATGAAATATAAACTAAGATAATTTAAGAAAAGACATTTTAAAATTTTCTTAATCCAAATTACACAGTAAAACTCAGGTTGCATTAACAAAACCTTCTTTTTATTTATTTCCTGAAACAATTCTTTTAGTGACAAAGAAGAACTCAGACTTCATTTTAAAACCAATATCCTAAACATTTTCCTCCTTCTAAATAAAATCGAAAATTATGAACTTAAACAATAATAAAACCTCTTCTAAATTGTTTAACTATCCATTCATCAACACAAGTATTTTAACAGTAAAATATTTCTATTAAATTAAACTTAAACAAAATTGAAATTTTATCGAATACAAGAAAACTCCACAGTCTTCCATCGATTTATTTAAACCATACTTCATTGCCGATTACATGATATCCAACATAGTAAGATTTAGAGCTTACTTAGAGTGTAAAATACTTCTGAACCCTACCTAAAAAAAAATTAAAATCTCATAGAAGTCACGGCTTTAAGCCTGTCCAAAATAAATTCCTGTAAATCAAGTTATGGCCGAAAAGGCTTCAAAATATTTTCATCAAAATATTCAAGTCATGGCCATACGGCCTTCCGAAACAAACAGAGTACATCATAGCCACGGCCAAGCAATATTCAAACTAAGTGAAACAGTATCACCCATGAACCCACACACCATCACAGAGGAAACCTTAGGAAAGGATCGAGGCTTACCCGGTTTTTGAAGGAGCGTCGAGACCCCTCTTCACTGAAATCTTCTACCTCGCAGTCTGGAAATTCTTTTTGTAGACAGACCTGCACAGGATTTGAAGAATGGATAAATTTTTCTGTACAAAAAAAAGAACTAGCAAATGAACTTATGGAAAATGTAACTAAGAAATGACGAGTTTACATGGAGATGTTTCACCACTAGCCTCACAATAGATTGAATACATAGCATTTTCAACCAATTGAATACCCTCTTACCCTAGCAACTAGGAAGGAGAGATAGGTAATCCCACACTCAACGATATGGTTTCAGCCATCAACCAAAACCATGATGAAACCATAACCGAAAACACACTGCTAATACAAAAAGATCTCACGAGTGAAAAAATGTATGAAGGGAAGCTCTCGCAGAGGAAAAGAAATTGCAACAAAGGCCCTTATATGCAAAGATAAGCAAAGGTGAAAAACACCCTCACACGTAGAGGTTAGCCATAGCGATGAAGGCCCTTACATGCAACAAGAAAACAGTGGTGAGGCCTCGAGGCTGTAACCCTGCAGCTCTCTCTCCACTTCAATAAAAAGATAGGTTAATAATGGGATTCTAGGGTTTTGGAGACATATATAGTAAAGTTCCAAATTCAAAACCCTAACCACTATCAAACAACCACGTGGACCTCACCTTGAGTTTGATTTTATGGGTTTTATTCTATAGTTCAAAAGTGTGAAAGGAAACTTGCATAGTATTTCATTTAACCATGTTAGTATTGAAAACTTATACAAACACCCTTTTATGAGTTAGGGTTATGCAACAAGGTAAATCGTAATCCCATACTAGAACTTTGGTTAAAGAAAAACTTATAAGCACAATATCGCAAGTATAAAGATGGTTAGCATGATTCATAGGTAAAGGTATTATAGTTTAGATTATTTAAGAGGGTAAAAAAATTGATATATAATATCTCTTGTGAAATTTAAGTCATGTAAGGGTTTGAGTTAGATATATTCTTTAGGAAATGATCTCTTCATTCCTTACACAAATCAGAAATACTACTTATTTAACGATATAATGTTCATCTTATTGCATTTCCACCTGGTCAATACCTAAATAGTTAGTAGAACTATTTTCTGCATTAAATCATTAGTTCCATGTACATGTGAATGTCAACATTTATAGCTTATAACTATACCTAGACTTAGGTTTTTCTAGTTTATATAACATTTGAATATATGTTGAGACAAATACATATGAATTAGGATGGTAACACGTGATAATTTATCAAATGACATAGTATGCAAATTTATCCTTCTCTAGAATTGTATATAGGATCTAGTATGATAATAAATTAATGAAAGTATGATAAACAAGTATAATCAAAACTAGGTAGAAGAAAACCTAGATTTATGTTCGGATTTTCCAAATACTTATGCTTACAAGAAAGTAAATAAAAAGTAATTGTACAGTTTCGACGATACCTCCTTTTTCAACCAAAGCTATAAATTAAACAAATATACTAGCATTTTATTTATGCTAGTTGAAATAATTTAGTCTCGGTCCTGAAACTGGTTTACAAAACGTCTTACGTGTAAAAAGACCTGTAAAAGAAGCATCACTTCATTGCATTAGCTAAAAATCTAAGTAAGACTCAGTCATGAACTGAAGTTCCTTCATATTACAAACATTAAAATAAAATTTTGTACCTAGTAAACAAACAGATGTTTTCAGCTCATATTACTTTAGATCATCACATGATAAATCAATCTTAATTACTGAATTATGGAAGCAAATAATTAAGTATGCAGATACAAAAATTAACAAAGGAATTAGTTTAGACCTTAATGTTGTTAACTGTTAATAATTAAATGTCCCTCTTAAACAACGATTGTAAACATTTAATGTCATAGGAAAAATTTTAAATTTTTATGAAATTTTGGAGTATTTTATGTGGTATCACAGCACACGTTCAGAAACTAGGCATGAATGTGGCTCAACCTACATAGACAAACAGTGAATTAAATACATGCATATTGATTATTATTTTTCTTTTTGAAATGTTATTTCCAGAAAATGTTTCTAAGCTAAAACTGCAGGTATGGAAAGAATCGAGGAATATGCAGATGAAGAGTCGTTGTTTAATGAACAAAGTAATTCTAGAAGAGAACCAATTCAAGAAGAAATAACTAGCAATTCGTCAGAATTATTACAAACTGTTAAATAATTAAGAACTGAAATGGAAATAGTTAAAAAAAAAATGAAAGAATTCTAAGAGATCAAGAGGAGATGAACCAGATACTGATGGAAAATTTTTAGAGTGAATAAAAAAATAAATAGATAGGATCTGAAAATACATCCAACCAACACAAAAGTAAAAAGTCTAAACAGTATAAAATTGAAAGTATCTCATCCTCTGAAATTTATGGTGACTCACACAGGAAGAATCGTCAGTACACTAGTGATAGCATTGAAGATAATTACCATTCAAGAAAAAGAAAATTTAAGCCTTATGAAGAAATATCAAGAGAATTTAAGAAGTTAAAACCACCAAATTTCAACGGTGAAACTAAGAAAGGAGAAGAAGCTGAATCATGGCTATCTAGAATGAAGAAGTATTTCGAAATCTATAATTATTCCAACCAGTTAAAAGCAAGGATGGCCATTTACAACTTGACTGGGAAGGAAGATATTTAGTGGTAGGATTTAAAATGAGTAAAAGGAATTAGGGAAAAGAACATTATCTGGATTACCTTTAAGGAATACTTTAAAAATAAGTTTTTGTCACAACAGTATTACGAAGAGCCAGATAAGGAATTTTATGAACTAAAGTTGGGAACTATGAACATGAAAGAATTAAACAGTAAATTTTTAAGTTTCCTACGTTATGTGCCTTACATTGTGGATGAGAATCCTAAGGTACAATGGTTTCTAAGTTTCTTACATTTTCACATTAAAGACAGAATTGAATACAATAATCCAAAAACCCTTGAGGAGGCTATGCAAAAGGAAAATTTTTACTATGAGTAGAACCGCAAGAAGGAAAGCATGTCAAACTGAAAGGATAAGAGCTCTAATAATTTTGAACAGAAGAACAAGGGTTTCGTACCTAACCACAATTTTAGGAATAGTAACACACGTAATTTTCCTAATAAGAATTTCCAAGGAAATAAAGGTAATTCATAGTTAAACCCTAATAGCCCTAGAAATAAAGAACCTACTAATAATCACAGCAATTACATTAAGAATAATGAATGTAAAGAACCAGTAAAGTGTTGGGAGTGTAATGGACCTCATTATGCATTAGTCTTCCCTAACAGAAAGAAGACTGTCAACAACATACATATAGTGCAGGAGGAGATGACTATTGATGACTTAGCAAGGACAATGCCTAGGATCAACGTGGCACTAGGTTATCAAAATTCCATGGTGGAAGTAGAAGGTAAGATGAACAAACACCCATTTCTATCTTAATTCATCTAGGGGATAGCCCAAGTTATATTTCCCTCGATTTAGTATAAAAATGCAAGTTATCAGTAGAAAAGTTTGCAAAGTCATGGTTTGTTCAAGTAGCTACTGGAGAAAAAAGAAAAGTGATTAGTTTTGTATAAGATTGCACTGTAAACTTATGGATCATTTTGAAACCTCTATGAAGCTAAATATACTTCCTTTATGATCTTATGACATGTTAATTGGTATGGACTGGTTAGAACAACATAGATTAGTTCTGACCAGGGGTGGCAGGTGCGGGGGGGATCCTAGTGGATCCCGGAGGACAAGTGGAACATCGATTCGCTTGGGGTCTTGGATCGAGAACTAATAATGAAGCAGAATGGCTGGCGCTCCTCCAGGGTCTACAACTCATTTGGACCAAAAAACTCCAAAAAGTTCTGGTTTTCGGCGATTCAAGACATGTCATCTATAAGATGATTAATGGGTATCCTACAGGAGACATTAAATGCCATCGATTATATAACAAGGCTCAACTTCTCCTATCCCAGCAAGTTGAATTTTACCACATTCTTCGCCAGATCAACAAAGAAGCAGATGCGATGGCAAATGTCGGAGCTAGTCTCCCACAAGGTCAGTATAGTCAGGATGACAACCTCCCCATCCTCAAAGTTATTCCATGAAAAGGACCATAAGGAACCTTCCTCAAATCAAGAACAGACAACTTGTCGAAGAAGAACTCCATCATTTCAAAGATCATCGAATAGTGATATTGGTTCTATCCTTCCTTAGCTCTTTGCTCTCCTCTTTCTCCCGCCTTATCCCTCCTCCTCCCTCCTTACCCCTTCTCCCTTTTCCTTCCTTATTCCTCCCCCTCCTTCCCCCTTTCCGGCCCATTTCTTCTAGCTCCTTCCTCCCTTCCAGCCGTCACCTCCTCCATCGGTTTGGCGGTCTCCAGCATTTAATTCTCCGTCATGTCTCGCCCTTTGTGTTGGCCGCGTGTACTGCCTTCCTTCCCTCAATGGATGCGCATTTAACTCCCCTCCGGCGCTCAATTAAGAGTCTCTCTTCCTCGCACGATCGAGGCTCTTCCTTCTCTGTCTCCATGACGAATTACAGCATTATTTCGCCTCAAGCCTTAGCTGAGGGCCTGTTAACAGCCTCTGCCTTTCTCCTGCAAGAAGCTGATGCAATAGGAATTGGGAGCCCACAGGTTTCTTCTTGGCCGGCACAGCCCCTAACCCAAGCTTCTGTCAACGGAAATCTCTCCCAGCTAGCCCTCTGCCCGCTTCGCTATTCTTCTGCTCTCTGGGAAAGTGGTTCTCAGGTTGACAACGATAGTGAGTCTAGTCACCAGCAAGCATTGCAATATCGGCTGTCTCGCTTG
>LPNX010356367.1:199207-221098 GCA_001517045.1 Pseudotsuga menziesii | reverse complement strand
GCCATCCCGGCTATATACCTCCCTTCGGATATGTAATGAATGGCTGTGCACAGCCTGTTAATACAACCCCCTTTTCTGTTTCTGTTAAAAAAAAAAAAACATAGATTAGTTCTGAACTATTTTGATAAAACTTTTACTTGCGTAAATAATGAAGGAGAAACAGTAACCGTAACAGGAATCCCTAGGAAAACATCGATCAGATAAATTTCTGCTTTGCAATTAAAGAGATTTGTTTGGAAGGGTTCTCACAGCCTTTGCTGTAACTGTAATTAACGAAGAACATATTAATAATAAAGATAATCTAAAACTGGAAGATATTCCAATCCTAAGGGGGTATTCAGATGTATTTCTGGAAGAAATCCTGGGAATTCCTTCGAAAAGGGAGTTAGACTTCACTATTGAGTTGGTACCTGGTGCAGTGCCCAGCTCAATGGCCCCTTATTGGATGAATATATTGGAACTAAATGAATTAAAATGACGACTAAATGAATTTATTGATAAAAAGTATATAAGATCCAGCGTGTCTCCTTGGAGAGCACCTGTTATTTTCAATAAAAATAAGGATGGTACTGTATGCTTATGCATTAAGTACCATGAACTTAATAAAAGGACCATTAAGAATAGATACCCATTGCCCCATAGAGATGATCTGTTTGATAAGCTACGTGGAGAAACTCTATTTTCAAAGATTGATTTACTATTTGGTTATCACCAGGTCTGAATCAAAGATGGAGACATTTTTAAAATAGCTTGTAGGACAATATATGGTCACTATGAGTTTGTTGTTATGACATTTGGGATTACTAATGCCCCAACTGTCTTCATGTGCTTAATGAATAATGTATTGCATAAGTACCTTGATAAATTCGTGGTGGTATTCATTGACTACATTCTAGATTATTCCAAGTCTAAAGAAGAACACAAGGAGCACTTAAAAAAAAAATTACAAGAATTGAGAGAACATCAGCTTTATGCTAAATTTAGTAAGTGTGATTTCTTTAAGGATAAAATACAGTACTTGGGCCATGTAGTAACTAAAGAAGGGATCTAAGTTGATCCAGAAAAGATAAAAGCAACTGAATAATGGCTAGTCCCAAAGGACGTGACTGACATGCGATCATTCATGTGGATTGTAGGTTACTATCAAAGATTCATTGAGGGGTTCTCAAGAATCGCAAATCCCATAACTTCTTTAAAGAAGAAAGGGAAGAAATTCGAGTGGAATCAAAAGTGTGAAGAAAGTTTTAAAAAGTTAAAAGCATTATTAACTAGTGCACCAATCTTAAGAATTGTTGATCCTAATAAGGACTTTTTAGTATGTACTGATGCATGCAACGATGGTTTGGGTGGAGTCTTTACTCAAGAAATACACGTAATTGCATATGATTCTAGGAACCTTAAAAATCATGAGAAAAACTACGCAACCTACGATTTAGAGTTGGATACCATCATACATGATTTGAAGATGTGGCACCATTACTTAATCAAAAGAAAATTTATGTTAATGACAGATAATAAAGGATTAAAATACTTGTTGGATCAACCTAACTTAAAAGCAAGGCAAGATACGTGGTTAGCTTTCCTTAGTGAGTACGATTTCGAGATCCAACATATTAAGGGAAAAGAAAATAAGGTTGCTAATGCTCTAAGTAGAAATGCAATACCGAATTTTGTAGCAATAGTCAGCACTCTTAAAATAGATTTAGAAGAACAACTAGAGGAAGGAGTAAAATTGGATGAGAATTATCGGAAATTACAAGCAAAAGTAGCAGAAAGTTTAACTGAAAGTTTAAGTACATGGTATAGTCCAAATGAAAAAGGATTAATACTTTATAAAAACATGTTGCATATACCTAATGTACCTAGAATTAAGCCACTAATTTTAAATGAAATTCATAAGACTCCTTACTCAGGACATCCTGGTTATTAGAATAATATAACCATGTTACTGAAGGATTATTTTTGGCGAAATATGAAGAATGAACTAGAAGAATACATTGCCAAGTGTTTTGAATATCAACAAGTTAAGACTCAACACCAGCATCCAGCCAGTTTACTTTAGCCATTACCCATCCCTAGTTGGAAATGGGAAAAAATGAGTCTTGATTTTATTATAGGTCTACCTAGAAATCAGAATCTGAATGATTTGATATTGGTAGTGGTTGATAAACTTAGTAAAGCATCTCATTTTATACCTGTAAATACCACCTAAAAGGCTGCTAATATTGTTGATATATTCATGAAACAAATATTTTATTTACATGGGATACCGAAAGTTATAATTTCAGACAGAGACCCTAAGTTTACGGGCAATTTCTGGAAGTCTTTAATTAAAGAACTGAATACTACTTTAAATTTAATTACCTCTTTTCATCCCCAGACAGATGGACATACTTAAAGGGTGAATCAAGTGTTGGAAGATATGCTCAGAATGTATGTTAAGGAACAACCGAGTAAATGGGAAGATTATTTACACCTGGTAGAGATTGTTTACAACAATCACTACCAAGCTTCAACAAGATACAACCCATTTGAAATTTTGTATGGAAGAAAGTGCAATACTCCCATCTCATGGAGTAACCCAATTGAAAGGTTAGTAATAGGAACTAAACTACTAAAGGACATGGAGTTAATTGTAAAACAGGTGCAAGGTAACTTAAAAGTTGTGCAAGATAGACAGAAAAGTCAAGCAGATCTTAAATGAACTCAGAAAGAGTTCCAAGTGTGTCAACATGTCTTTATAAAGGTAAGGCCTAAAAAGAGTTCTTTGAAATTAGGAAGTTGTGCTAAGTTGGCACCCCGATATTGTGGGCCTTTTGAAATACTGTCCAGAATGGGATAGGTGGCATATCAACTCGATTTACCACCAAATTTCAAGGTTCATAATGTTTTTCATATCTTTGTATTAAAAAAATATGTACATGATGCTACTCATGTTATAAATTCGAATGTTGTGTAGGTGCAACCCGAAAAAGACTTTTTGGTGGAACCAGATTATATCCTTGAAAGGAGGGAGATCTTGATTCAAAATTGCACCATTGGGCAGGTGGAGGTGAAATGGAAGCACCTTAGTACAAAAGAATCCATCTTGGAATTGGAGAATCATATGCGGGCAGCATATCCAATTCTGTTCGAGGGAAACTCTAAGGATGATGAATAAAATAACATCGAGGATGATGTTATATTTAAGGGGGTGTGTATGTCACATACCCCAAATAGCAAAAACATTTTATGTTTTAGGAGACATTATGCTTTAATTTCATTATAAAGATTATAATTAATGACCAAGTGGGGTCAAGGTTAATTGCATTTAATTGCTTAATATTTTATTATTAAATAAATGAAAAATGAGACAACAACTTAAGGAGGTTGTTAAATGAGTGTTTTACTGGTCACTTGGTGGAATATGTTGGGTTGAGAGCAGATTGACACTTGGCAGCATCCTCAAATTACTTCTAGTTGTTGTAGGAGGAAAATTCCCTATTTTTGTGATCATGTTCCCCAAGAAAATGGAACAAGAGAAGGTGGCTCATTTAGTGAAAACTGACCCAAAATACCTAGGCATGCAAATAAAACTTCCCATTGAATTCAACCGGGGCTGCTCATTCTTTACTTGTGAAAATTTTCAGTGAATTTAGTGCAAAAGAAATTCGATGGAGGGGACTAGAAGAGGTTTTTTTAGTGAAAAGTGTTGAAGTTATGAACTAGTGCAGCCAATTTAAGCTAAGTTCATACAGCTACAAGCATAACATATTACTATTGACTACTTAATAGAGTTGTAGAGGTTTCTAAACCAGTTCTCTCATCAACTGATTTCAACCACGTGGACTAGTAGACAGGATCGGGGGTCCTAATATTTACAGTTCAACTGTCTTCAGGAGTTGGTTGGGAGGAACATGCTCCTTAAGTTGTTGTCTGCTCTACTACATTTCCAGGTATGACATGTTCTTTCTAATTTTTCTATGCATACTTAGGAACAAGAAGGAATGAATTTAGTAAATAATATGGTTATGTGTCTGCTTCATCTGTTTTTAGAATTAATTGAATGAAATATTTTACTATGGAAAGATAGATGAATTCTGAATAATGATTATGGTCATTTCAAATTTACTGATGCGTAAAATACCTAACTGTATTTTTCCACAGCTTCAAGAAGGTAGTACTTTATTACAGTAGGTTAGATTAAAATCCGATGGATAAATCAAATGAAGTATGCAGGAATATGTTTATTTACTTTCTACTGATTCTTATAGGATTAATCAGAAGAAATATTTTCTATTTTAGAAGTTTCCTTAGTTAGAGTACATTATTTTAAACATAAACAAAACTATCTTCAAGAAAGAACTTAAAAAAAATAGTACACAGTCTATGTAAAGGTGGTCCTTTAACATAGTAATAATTATTATTTAGAATAGAGATATTATACTCATAAAAAAATTTCGTGAGATGGAGCGCGGAGCAGAACGACTCCTCTTCCGCGGCTAGGGTTTCCCCAGCCTCTTCCTTGCTTCCCAGAGCCATGGATCGCTGGCTGCTGCTCCTCCTGCCTCAGCCTAGTTTCCCATGGTTTCAGCATGGAGTCCTCTCAGGAAATGGGGTCGCATGCCCAGCTCACCGACTTCGAGGCCCTTGTTCAAGCTGTCGCTCCTCAGGAAGCCTCTCATACTTCATGCAAGTTCGTGAAAAATATGGACGAGATCCCCTCTATGGATCTCTCTCCTTCAGATCCATGCCAGAAAGCTCTCATCCTCTCTGAGCAAGCCCCCATTGGTAAGTTCACACGGTTATGACCCAGCCCTAAGGCGGTAGAGATTTGGATCTCAAAACATTGGAACCCTCTTCTGTAAGGAAAAGTCTCTCTTTTTGCAGTTGGACGGGGGTTTTTTGTATTCTTGTTCTCAAATAAAGAAGAAAGAGATCTAGTATTCCGTTCGGGACCTTTTTTCATGGGTTCTAGAGGTCTGTTCTTAGCCCCATGGTCTCTAGGGTTTAACCCAGAAGTAGAGATCACTGCCGCTCCAGTTTGGGTAAGACTCCCTAACCTCCCTCTTCATCTTTGGGGGAAAAGCACTCTGATTGACATTGGTAATAAGTTAGGTCACTATCTAGATACTGCAGAACCAAAATGGGGTCAGTACAGATGTGCCCGTATCTACGTAGAGGTGAATCTAGAGAAAGGACTCTCGGAGGCCCTAAAGCTCACACTAGGAGAATGGAGCCACATTCAAGAACTGGATTGTGAGCAAATCCCTTTCAAATGCAACTTCTGTCATGTTTATGGTCACTTTGCTAAAATCTTCCCTAAGCTTACAGAACCACAGAAATCAGCAAATCTGCCAGCTTCAAAAGATACATAGTTCAAGACAATCTCTAATCGACGCCATCCTCCCTTGCAAAATGAGCCTCAAGCATCTCAGCACAAGTTTTCTCCTCAAGATCCTTCTCCTCTTGCAGATACTCCATGGCTGGAAAACAAAAATAGTTTTGAAGTTCTCCAGGAAGATGAAGCATAAGAACCTCAAGTTGCAGTTGTCCTAGAGCAGGGCATCCCTTGTCCCTCTGGCTCCACGGAGGCAGCTGATCCAAAACCTGTTTCTCCAGGTTCTAGGAAATACCTCAACGCTTTGGTTCATGAGACCCCAGTCCAGGCCGGGCTGGCTTCCTTGGCCCATTTTTCTGAGGGAACCTCTGAATCCAAGACTTTTTAGCTCTTTCTCCTCCCCTTACCAGAGGGCGAAAGACAAATAAAGAACGCAGAGAAAAGGAAGCAGCCTCAAATATCAGCTTGGGATCTCAGAAGAAATTAGATCCTTTCATTAAGGGGCTTTCCTCTCTGCTTATTTAATGTTTTGTTTATGTAATCTTCTCTGCTCACAATTCATGAGAGTCTATTCTTGCAAGCATTCCTTTTCTCGAAATAGCCTCAGAAGAATTTGGGATTCTTTTCTCAAAGCACTTGTAAGAAGGCTGACTGTTCTATTAGAGGGCATCAGCCTTCTTTTTCTGGATTCCTCTTTGTACGCCGGGCTGGGCTACAACCACTTTTAATCAATCAAAATTTTTAAGTTTCTGTTAAAAATAAATAAAAATTATTATTTAGAAGTTTAATACATTATAAATATATGTATAGTTATTAAATATT
Source organism: Pseudotsuga menziesii (assembly GCA_001517045.1). Taxonomy (NCBI): domain Eukaryota; kingdom Viridiplantae; phylum Streptophyta; class Pinopsida; order Pinales; family Pinaceae; genus Pseudotsuga; species Pseudotsuga menziesii. The sequence continues at coordinate 214,956 of LPNX010356367.1, read as the reverse complement.
ATAGGAAACACGAAAAACAAAATAAATAGAAGTAACCTATAAAGAGTAAAATGATGTATAGTAATCACTTAGGATTTAGTCTTAACATCTAAGTAAGTTTTATTTATACAATAAATAAACATCAAGTAATAAACGCATTAAGTTAATCAATAATAATGCAAGGTTTTGAAATAAAATACAAATACAAACTCTAAATCTAGGGAGAACTATCAACTAGCATTCTTTTAATTTCTCTTCCCAGATTAGGGCTTTTACAGTTTTTACCCTTCTTATCTTACTTTAATCCCTTTATTTATTTTTTAATTATAATATTCATATTTTTTTTTCCTTGGAAAAAATCATAATTTTATTTCAAAGTAGAACAAAATTACATCTGCACATGTAATAGGATCACTAAGGATCCCTACATTGTCAAATACTGTCTGTCTCATATGATCATAACCAAAAAAATACCAATCCCAGCCTATTAACAGCTAGAACCAAACACAGCATATATGAATATCCATTCATTTATTTGCTATCTCAGATTAACCATCAGCTTGTCATCAATCTGCTCAAAAATCCCAAAATCAGTTCACTTGCTGTCATCAGCCTGTAAAATACAAACTGTCCCAGCCTGTCAAAAATAAAGCAATCAATCCCAGCCTTTTATCAGCTTGAAAATATACAGCAGTATCCAATCGTAAAACAATCTGCTTGACAAAACTCTGTCATAGATGTCACAGAATTTTTATTGCTAAATCAACCTGTCAATCGATATCAAGAAAAGCATGGCATGATATGCCGAGTGCTCCCATCCTGTCATAAGTAAACATGCTGCTCTCAGTCACAGAAAATAAATCACCAAACACATGAACGGCCTATGACACCATCAAAATTGACAACAGTGCCAGAGCTCAATTATGATCCAAAGCTGTTTCATGAAATGGCCTATGGTAATAGCTGTAGGAACCCTCTGGTAAATGAGTAGTGATCCTCCATTTGCCAAAGTCCAAATGCGTTGCTTCCTTGGATAGCTGATCAGCCACCCTGTTCCTTTCCCTATAAACATGCATAAAAGAGATATGATTAAACTGTTGTTTTATGTGGATCACCTCCTCTAAAATAGGTAAATGTATCATCACATGGCACTGTACATTCTCTTTTGCTCATTCAATAACCAGCAACGAGTCACCAAAGACTTGTAAAGACAAGCAGCCCTGTTCCAATGCAAATAAGAGCAGCAGCCTGAGTACCATTAATTCAGCATAGTTGTTTGAACCCCTCCCTAATCCAGCCGAGAAGTGGAAAAAATGATCCTCAGATTTGTAGAGGACTCCACCCCCGCCACAACTCAATTTATGGTCTTGTGATGCTCCATCAAAGTATCCCCAAGGGATATCTTTGTCAATCAACTCCTCCCTCACAGGACAGTTCTTGTATATCTGCTTCGGTGCCCTGAAATGATGAATAACTACAACGATCTGTGCCACCACAACCTCCATCGGAATATGACTGTCCTGAAAGATGATTCGGTTGCGCGTGATCCAAATCCCCCAGGTGATGATATAAGGGACATCGCGTAGAAGGTGATGACCCGTCCACCAGCGATGAAAAGCCTGTAGCACCGTATCACCCTGCCACTGCCCGTTGAAGCCCATCTGGTTACCTACTTCAGTCCATATTGTTTTGGTATAACTACAATGAACAAATAGATGATGATTTGTTTCATCAGCCTTCCTACACAACGCACAGAAGCCTGGACCTTCAAGAAATCTTTTTTGCAGAATGTCCCAAGTTGGAGTTTTATTTTCCAAAATTGCCCAGAAGAGTAATTTGGCTTTTGCTGGACATTTTAGTTTCCACAGCTGTTTCCACCACCACACCAATTCTTGGTTGTGTGCCAACACATTGAGCTGTATATAACCATGTTTAGGAATATAACTCCCTGATGGATGAGAGTCCCAAACCAATACATCATCCCTATTTTTCAACCTGACATTTGAGACCCTTAGCTGCCTTATATATCCCCTCCAAACCGCTTGCAGATCACTAGGAATCTCAAGTCTCTGAGCACTAATCCATCCTTGATGCCATAACGTAGAATTTTCTAGATCCTCAATATCAGCAATATAAAGACATCCCCTTGCTACCAAGTGAAATCTTAGCTCCTCAGGAAGGACACGATCCCCCCCACACCCTACCCAAGGGTCAATCCCAATACGAACCATTCTCCCATTACCAATTCTCCACACCAATCCATAGCCAACCAGATCAAAATGTTTTATCACCGCTTTCCAAACCACTGAGCAATTTGTCCGAGATTTGTCCACTTTTCGAATCCACTCAATGAGAGTCAGAGGATCAATGTATTTATGAAACACCACTCGAGTCCAGAGACTCTGTGTATGGATAAGCCTCCAAGAGACTTTTGCTGCTAATGCCTTCGCAAAAAGGAAAATATTTTTTAACCCCCAACCTCCCAGAGCTTTTGGTACTGCAATTTTCTCCCACCTCACCCACACTAGAGTATGATCATTTTGTCCTTTCCATAGAAATGAAAAACACAGCCTGCGAATCTGTTCAAGAATCCCCTTAGGTAACCAAACAAGCGACATCCAGTAGACGGGTATCGCTTCCAATACAGATTTTACCAAAACCAGCCTTCCAGCCCGCGAGAGCCATTTTTGACTCCAGCTATTAAGACGTTTTTCCAGCTTTGACAATAACCAATGACAATCTATCTTCAGATAAGAGTTTGGTTTTAAGAAAAACCCCAAATACTTTATCCCTTCATTCAGATCCATAATTCTATAGGGCACCCGATTAGCTATTCCAAGTGTCTCCTGCTCAGATAAATTCAAGCATGATATAGTGGATTTATCAATATTAACCACCACGCCCGCAGCAGCTTGTAGCAGTAATAGTCCTTCAACCACCTTATCAATATCCTGTCGCGATCCATTAGTGAAAATCAAAATATCATCAACAAAAAGGAGGTGCGTGATATACAGTACCTGGGAAATGGCAATGCCACTAAATGACCCTTTCGCTTTTGAAGCCAATATGAAACGACTGAGACCTTCAACTACAAGAAGAAACAAAAGGGGAGAGAGTGGACACCCTTGTCTAAGGCCCCGACCAGCGTGGAAAAAAGGACTAGCAGCTCCATTAATGAGGATGGAAAAACTCACCGAGCTGATGCAAGACATAATCCATCTAACAAATTCATAACAGAAGCCCAGGTGTGTAAGCAGCAACCTAAGGTAAATCCAACTGACCCTATCGTATGCCTTTGAGAGATCAATCTTGATCACAACACCTTTCTGTTTCTGAACTTTCAGTGTATGCAGACCTTCCTGTGCAACTCCAATAGCCTCATGAATTTGATGTCCCTCTAGAAACCCAAATTGCTCACTGGAAATATGATGAGACAAAACAGATTTTAGTCTCCTTGCAATTACCTTAGCAATGATCTTATAAATGCAATTGCACAGTGAGATGGGCCTGAAGTCCTCAAAACTTGTAGGATGATCATTTTTAGAAATAAGGGCAATAAAAGTAGAATTGAATGGACCATGAATAAACCCAGCCTTACGAGATTCCTCCACAACTGACAAGAGCTCCTCACCGAAGAAATCAAAGAACCCCAAGAAGAATTCCACAGGCCATCCGTCAGGCCCGGGACTTTTATCTTTTTGAAATGAGTGAAGCACCCGAGACAGCTCCTCCACCGAAACTTCCCCCATCAACATCCTGTTTTCCTCCTCATCCACAAAGCTGGGAAAGAGCTGTGCCACTCTAATGACCTCAGCAATAGAATGTCCAGGTTGAGTAGAAAATAAATCCCCAAAATATCTCACACCCAGCTCAGCCAGCCCATCGAAACTGGATACCTGTTCCCCTTCTGCCGAAGTCAGCTCCCAAATAGAGTTTGAAAATTTTCTCCCCTTTGCATAAGCTTGAAAAAATTTGGTATTCTCATCTCCACACTGTAGCCAGATTGCTCTGCTCTTCAACCTCCACAATTCCTCTCGCTCACATAGAATCACATTCCGCTTCTTTTCCAAAGTAAGGAGTTCATCCTTTGTCTGATCATCCAAGAAAACCATCCCCGGACTATGAATCAACCTGTCAATAGCCACCTCGCAGTCCCTCAAAGTCTTATCATCCTTCACCCTCTTAGCGTGAGCCCAAGAAATAGTAGCCTCCTTTATTCGTTTTAGATTTTGATAAAAATGTGCCCCCGCATGATCCAGGGAGTTTTGTGGCCAGGGAACCCACAGCTCCTTAACCAATGATTGAAAACCCTCGTCCTTTAGCCAGCCAGAGTTGAATTTAAATGGACTTGGGGGTTTTCTCCGTCGGCCCCAAAATTCCAAAAAGATGGGGCAATGATTAGAAATCCCACCTGTCCCCACCCACTGCCGAACAAGCTCAACCCCAAGAGCCAATGATTCAGCCACCAAGAACCTATCCAATCTCTTGGCAACCCTTTGATCCCCTGTTCTCTTGTTTCGCCAGGTAGGGACAATCTTGGGCGGGAGTATATCCAAAAGATCCTTCCTTGCAAAGGCTTGAATGAAGTAATATGCCAGAACATCCGGCATGGCCCTAGGCCCCCAGACCTCAGAGACACCCAATGAAAGGTTAAGATCTCCCCCCAAAATAATCTCAGTTTCTTCAAAAAAATCCAAATTTAACAAAGACTCCCAAAAGCTAACTCTATTCAGATAAGGCCCGTAGATATTAATAATCGTGAGAGTCTTACCAATCTCAGTGATCCACAAATGCAGCCCCACACCAGAAGAGATCCCCCAAGAGTAGTCACACCTACAACTTTGCATCTTCCACCCCGATGCCAATCCTCCAGAACGGCCCCTTGCATCCACCGCCACAAAATTCCAACCAGGAAGAAAATATTCTAATGTCCTAACAACCTCCTCACTACAACCCAAAGTTTCCTGTAACAAGATTACATCTGGCTGGTTTAAATCCACCAGCCTTCGAAGAGACGATTTTTTGAGGGGACTCGCCAACCCCCGACAGTTAAAAGACATAACTTTCATTTGGGAGACCCCGCCTGGGCTTTCACTGCTCTAAGTGCCCATTCAATAGAGGATTGTGTCCCCATCCCTACATCCACCTTTGCCTGATCTTGTGCTTTGGACAAAAATGATTTTCTGCCCCGACCTTTCCCCACCACACGAAAGGACAACTCAAGCAAACCTTTCCCCCCCGATCCCTCGACAGATATCTCCCTACTTATAAGTGCATATCTGATACTTCTTCCCTCAGAGCTGGTAGAGATATTTGTAGAAACAATGGAGGGGGAGAATACACTATCAGACAATGGCAACGAGAAAGGAACTACCGAACAGGGGAGAGCTGGATTGGCTAAAGGAGGAAAGCCAAGAGACAATACCCCCCCCCCATCATCAGGGATAGGATAAAGAGAAACAGTAGGAGTAGGGGTAGTAGAAAAACCCATAGAAAGCGATGAAGAAGCCCCTCGAGTATAATCCTATACGGGGAGCGTCCTAGAGCCTTCCTTAGATGGAGAAACCAAAGAAGTCCCTGTCTTCCGCCTATCTTCGAATAATTCCCCAGGCACCTCCATACCTTTGTCCACCTCGTGCAGGACTGATGTAAAGGGGGGTTCGCTGGAAACAGCCTGCGCCACTGGTGTTGTGTCCATCTCCCTAGCTTCCAATGGCCCATTATTCCTTTCCCCCACAGCAGCAGTAACCCCCCCCCTCCTTTGAAGCTTCTAGTCCATCTTCAAACTGTGGTTTACGTGCCCTAAAGGGAAGCGGACATTTGGCCACCAAATGTCCAAATGTGTGACAGTGATGACACCAAAAAGGCACCCCCACATAGTCGAGAATTTACACAAAGTCCCCATCCTTGGACTGTACAGTTATCTCCGAGGAGAGACCCTTACATATATCAATATTTACCAGAATTTTGGCTACCATATACTTTCCAGTCTCCAAGAAAGATAAATCAGGACATATATATTCCCCCAGATAATTCCCTATTTCAGCAAAACAGTTCTCATTCCATAAATGCATGGGAAAACCTGGCAGTTTTACCCATAGAGGCTCCTTGGTAATCTTTTCCATTTGCGAGTCGAAAAAAGGGGTCCATCTTTTCAGAACAATAGGAACCCCAAGCATAGACCACTGTCTCCTCAGTACTGCATCAACCTCCTCTTTACTATGCAGGATGAAAGTAAACCACCCTTTAGTTAAAACCCGAACATCAGGTGCCGTCTTCAGCAAGAGATTCCATTGATCTGCCGCCCACCTTCGGAGAAAACCACGGCCAATGCGTTTTCCACGGACATGCCCAACCACTGCAGTCAATGACAAATCCTCTGCCTCTGCCAATGTAACATCAACCCCTAGAACTAGCTTATCCATGTGCTTCCGATCTTTAATAGCCTTTGGACCTTTATGAGATCCTGCCTTCGCTGTCCCCCCATGATTAGGACTAGGGAGGGGGCCCTTTTCTGGGATCTCCGCAGATGAAAGTGCAGGGAAGTTTGTAACGCACCCGATCTGAGAAGAGAGATTACTCTCGAGAAAACCAGTAAGGTCAGGCCTGTCTGCACCCTACCCATCAGATGTCTTTAGGTGTGTTAAATCCGCCTCCAGACCCACTAGATCCACCGATTTGTAAGGCGATGAAATCCAGAGATTATTAAACTGACCACAATCATTCTATGCCAACCCCACTACCTCCACGAGTCCAGTGGGGGCCCCTGGCCCCCTTCCCGACATCAAAGTTCCAGTCAACACCCCCTTCCTTCCCAAAGCACCAGAAAATCCACCCTCAACGAAGATTAAAGCATAGGATTAAAATAAATTTCACAGAAACTGTATTAAAACTGCTTATCAAATATAAACTAAGACAATTTAAGAAAAGACATTTTCAAATTTTATCAATCCAAATTACACAGTAAAACTCAGGTTGTATTAACAAACCCTTCTTTTTATTTATTTCTTGAAACAATTCTTTTATTGACAGAGCTCAGACTTCATTTTAAAACCAATATCCTGAACATTATCCTCCTTCTAAATAAAATCGAAAATTATGGACTTAAACAGTAATAAAACCTCTTCTAAATTCTTTAACCATCCATTCATCAACACAAGTATTTTAATAGTAAAATATTTCTATTAAATTAAACTTAAACAAAATTGAAATTTTATCCAATACAGGAAAACCCCACAGTCTGCCATTGATTTTTTTAAACCACAGTTCATTGCCGATTACATGATATCCAACATAGTAAGCTTTAGAGATTAATCAGAATGTAAAAGATTTCTAAACCTTATCTATAAAAAATTAAAATCCTGTAGAAGTCATGGCTTTAAGCCTGCACATAATAAATTCCTGAAAATCAAGTTACGGCCGAAACGACTTCACAAGATTTTCATCAAAATATTCAAGTCACGGCCATACGGCCTTCCCAAACAAATAGAGTACATCGTAGCCACGACCAAGCAGTATTCAAACCAAGTGAAATAGTATCACCCATGAACCCACATAACACTGCAAAGGAAACCTCAGACAAGGACAGAGGCTTACCCGGTTTCTGAAGGAGTGTGGAGACCCCTCTTCGTTGAAATCTTCTAGCTCGCAGTCTGGAAACTATTTTTGTAGACAGACCTGCACACCATTGGAAGAATTGATAAATTTTTCTGTATAAAAAAAAGAACTAGAAAATGAACTTATGGCAAATGTAAGTAAGAAATGATGAGTTTACCTGGAGAAGTTTTACCACCAGCCGTGCAATAGCTTGAATACACAACATTTTCAACAAAGTGAATACCCTTACCCTAGTAACTCGGAAGGAGAGACAAGTAAGCCCACACTCAAAGATATGGTTTAATCCATCAACCAAAACCACGATGAAACCAAAACTGAAAACACATTGCTAATACAGACAGAGTTCATAAGTGAAAAAATGCACGAAGGGAAACCCTCGCAGAGGCAAAGAAATGGAAACAAAGGCCCTTATACGCAGAGATAAGAAAAGGTGACAAAGGCGTTCACACGTAGAGGTAAGCCATGATGACGAAGGCCCTTACATGCAACAATAAAACAATGGTGAAGCCATGAGGACCTAAGACTGCAACTCTCTCTCCACAGCAGTAAAAAGATAGGTTAATCGCAGGATTTTAGGGTTTTGGAGACATATATAGTGAAGTTCCAAATTCAAAACCCTAACCACTATCAAACAACCATGTGGACTCCACCTTCACTTCAATTTTATAGGTTTTGTTCTATAGTTTGAGAGTGTGAAATGAAACCTGCAAAGGATTTCATATAACCATGTTACTATTGCAAACTTATACAAACACCCTTTTATGAGTTAGGGTTATGCAACAAGGTAAATCATAATCCCATACTAGAACTTTGGTTAAAAAAAACTTATAAGCACAATATCGCAAGTATAGAGATGGTTAGCATGATTCATAGGTAAAGGTATTATCGTTTAGATTATTTAATAGGGTAAAAAAATTGATATATAATATCTTTTGTGAAATTTAAGTCATGTAAGGGTTTGAGTTAGATAGATTCTTTAGGAAATGATCTCTTTATTCGTTACACAAAGCAGAAATACTACTTATTTAATGATATAATGTTCATCTTATTGCATTTCTACCTGGTCGATACCTAAATAGTTAGTAGAATTGTTTTTTGCATTAAATCATTAGTTCCATGTACATGTGAATGTCAACATTTATAACTTATAACTATACCTAGACTTAGTTTTTTCTTCTTTATATAACATTTGAATATAAGTTGAGACAAATACATATGAATTACCATGGTAACAAGTAATAATGTATCAAATGACCTAGCATGCAAATTTATCATTCTTTAGAATTGTATATAGGACCTAGTATGATAATAAATCAATGAAAGTATGATAAACAGGTATAATCAAAACTAGGTAGAAGAACACCTAGATTTATGTTTGGATTTTCCAAATACTTACGCTTACAAGTAAGTAAATAAAAAGTAATTATACAATTTCGAGAATACCTCCTTTTTCGATAAAAGCTGTAAATTAAACAAATATAGTAGCATTTTATTTATGCTAGTTGAAATAATTTTGTCTCGATCTTGAATGGTTTATAAAATGTCTTACATGTAAAAAGACTTGTAAAAGAAGCATCACTTCAATGCATTAGCTAAAAAGCTAAGTAAGCCTAGGTCATGAACTCGAGTTCCTTCATATTACAAATAGTAAAATAAACTTTAGTACCTAGTTAACAAATAGATGTTTTCAGCTCATATTACTTCAGATCATCACATGATAAATCAACCTTTAATTACTAATTTATGGAAGCAAATAATTTAGTATGCAGATACATAAATTAACAAAGGAATTAGTTTATACCTTAATGTTGTTAACTGTTAATAGTTAAATGCCCCTCTTAAGCAACGATTGTAAACATTTAATGTCATCGAAAAATTTAAAATTTTTATGAAATTTTGGAGTATTACATAGATAGTGAAAAATAACATTTAGATAATAGTAAATGTGGTAAATGTACAAAATATAGTAAATCTATAGTAAAATACTATACTCTATAGAATAGACTAAAAATGATATGAAAAATGAATCTATTGTAATAAACTCACATTATTGTACTTCGTTTGGATGGGGCCTTATCTAAGATGATCACAAGAACTAAGAACTACATAGATATAAGCAGAAATAAGTTTTTTCTCCATAAAATGTAGAGAACTCGTTACATGCATAAATGTTTACAAACTGTAAAAATGGAAACTGAATGCCACGGCATAATCTTATTAATAGTGGCACAACCTTAAGCCTGCTTGTTCAAAATGATTAAATAAACATAATTCCATTATTAACTTTATGGGAATTTAGTATAACCCAAAGATTTCAAATAACTTCATCATAACTACGTTAATGGGCAACAATGCGTAGAGAATAATAACTGGTCATCATTCTCAGATAGCACAGATAGCATGTGGACAATGATAGGTATCAAGCAATGATCTACCTAACTCAATATTCCTGAAAAATTGTCAGCCACAATCTGTCTGATGCAATCAGAGGATTGTTCCAATGGTTGACTAGTTGTGCCAAGGAATCTACTACGTTGAATCAGGAGTTGATATGCTTAGTTTGGGTCTAACTTAAAATGTGCCATATGGACCTATACTTAAGAGTCATTGTTACAATCAATGTATTGAAATAATTATAACTTACACATGATTCTAACTAAAATGCATACCACATACATGAACTTTACTATCAATGGTATTCCCTTTCTCACTCTATTGTCTTCTCATGTGTTGAAATAAGAACAAAATGATGGATTTTCTTTCCCTAAATAAAGATCCATCATTGAATAGTTGTTCAAGATCTTAACATCAACAAATGTAGTTGAGATTCATGAGTTGGGGGAGACATTATATATCCCTAGACTCGATTTTTTTATTCTAGGAAGAGGATGTAAGGAAGAGTGGTGATGTGATTTTCCCAAGAAGATATATACATATTATGAACAATAGCACATAGTGAGTAGTAATTGGTCATCATGTTTGGAAAACATGTGTACGATGAGAGGCATCAATCCATAAGCAATCTAACTCGATCTTCCTCAAACCTTGTCAACCACAATTTGTCTAGGCCAATCCTAGGATTACACCAATGGTTTACTGATTGCACCAAGGGATCTACTACATCGAATTAGGAGTTGACTATGCTTAACTCAAAAAGTTCCATAGGGACCTGTGCTCAAGAATCACCGTTGGAGTCAATGTATTTGTACTCATTTGCATTTTAACGATCAAAAGGAATACTTTATCATATATGTAAAATAATTGTAATCAACGCATAATCCTATTTAAAATTCCTACCACCTACATTGACCTTACTATCGATGGTATCCTATTTCTGGCTCTATTGTGCTCAAGTGTTGGACTAAGAAGAAATGGATGTATTTTCTTGCCCAAAATGTGGAGCCATCATTGAATATAGTTGTTTAAGAGCTTAACATCAACAAATGTAGTTGAGAGTTGGGGGGACATGATATATCCCTAGACCCGATTTTTTTATTCCAAGAAGAGTATCTAAGGAAGGGTGGTGATCTGACCTTCCCAACAAGATATATACATACTATGTGAGTTTAAGAGTAGCTATAGATCAAACCCACTTTTCCATATCTGTTCCTTGCATAAAAAATCAACCTATTACCCATAGGTTTATAGGGGTCCCAACCCAACTATTTAACAACCATGGAAGAGGATTAAAGGCTTGTATGAGGATATAAACTTTGAAAATATGGAAATTTTTTCAAACTATTGATTAGATGAAGGCCTAAATCATGTTTTAATTAATGAGATAATGGAAAAAGCCTATATAATAAAAAATCTTGGAAATTTAAAGGTTGGGTCAAAAACCAAAATAGGGGTAGACCATTCAACCTCCAAGTCATCTTCTCAAGTCCTAATACTATTGATTAGATGCAGGCCTAAATCATGTTTCAATTAATGAGATAATGGAAAAAGCCCATATAATCAAAACCTTTGAAATTTAAAGGTTGGGTCAAAAACCAAATTAGGGGTTCACCATTCAACCTCCAACTCATCTTCTCAAGTCCTATGAAGTAGGGTTTCAGCTAACCATAACTAGGACTAGGAGGGAAGTTGCACCATTTTTAGAATTAGAAAAGGTGCATCATTGATAAGGTAAGAAAGACTCATACAAAGCTGATGGTATCCAATCATTTAAATGTAGATGACAATGATTACCTACCTCCATACTCAAGGAATCAAAATTAGTCAAGTTCTTACAAAACCTAAATCTAGTGAATCAAAAGTATTGACTCTAATCGTCCCTTTGCTTGTGATTTACTATTCCATATCTCAAATATCTCATGGCTTACTTTTCCATATCTCAATCATTTTATCTAATAATTCATCTTGGTGCCTAATATAGGGGAAACTAATCCCTACTTTGACCATTGAAGTGTAAAGGTTGACCATCATATAAGGGTACATTCAGAGTATCGGAGATCAAAGAGAACTGATTGAAAATATGCACAGGACTGTTTAATTTTGAAAAATGATATAAGAATAAGTTTTTATTGGTGACACACATGCACTACAATCAAAGAATAATGTGCAAGTACCCTCTCTTCTTAACCTATGATAAACTATGTCTAAGAGCAAAAGTACTCCCACATATATACTCAAACATTGTAATTATGCATAATGCATATACGTTATTCTCCATAATGATACAGAATGAATATATACTTTTGAAACAGAATATGCAGATTTCAGATCCAGGTCTCCCATGCTTCTGAAACATAGAACAGAGCCGATTATAAGATATCAGAAAATATGGTTGAGAAGTGCACTGTACATATTTCATGGCCACTTCTGGCAAACCCAAATTTTGAGCCGATTATAAGATATCAGAAAATATGGTTAAGAACTGCACTCTACATATTTCATGGCCACTTCTGGCAAACCCAAATTTTGAAGGGAATCAAACTAGTGAGAATGTTCTTAAAAAAAAATCTATGGAATTTTCAGTGCATCAAAGATGCAAAGACAAGTCAAGCTCGTCCTCATCTGTTGTACTAATGGTAACCATACGCCTGGGCATCGTGTTCTGCTGCTGAGAATCTTCGTTTCTGGGCCTCTTCACAGAAGGTAAAGCTCCTGACTCCACTTCGATGTCATGTTTGGCTCTCTTCACAGAAGGTAAAGCTCCTGCGCCCAATTCAATGCCATCTATGGCCCTTTTCAGAGATGATAAAGGGATCGACAACAGCTCAATATTGTGAGAAAGTATCCCTGCATTGGAAGCAGATATAGCATGGGAAGGCTTCTGCCCTACAGCAGGATACTCAAAGAAGTTAGTTGACAGGCTGTTCACTCTGGGATTCGATCTGTTTGCAGTCCGCTCCTTCTTATGGGCATTCTGATGGCCTCCCAATGCCTTATAATTCAAGAACTTTCTTGAGCAATGGCGGCAAGGGAAGATACGGCCTTCGGCGCCCTGGGAGGAGCTTGAGCTCTTGGAAGCAGAACCCTGATCTGTGTTAGACAAAACAAAATTGTGGCGTTCGGAGCCATGGACGGAGCTCCAGCTCTTGAAAGCGGACCCCTCTGTGTTGGACAAAAGAAAGTTGCGGCCCCGGTTATTCTCTAACTGTGGTACCATTTTATGACCGAGCTTCTTTGCAGGGATTTGTTCTCCGATACCCTGTACAGGCTGATCAAGGCTGAAAGTAGAGTATCGTTCGGTGAGATCCATTCCAAATAATTTTAATTTAGGCTGCTTCTCCATGCTCCCCTTATGATCGTCCTCGGAAGCCATGGACTCGCTGAATATTTCTGTAACTGATCGCTGCTGAAGTTGCATCACTTATTTTCAAGTTCAGAGTGGCTTAGTTTTTAAAGCATTTTATAGGATTGAATTTTGTTAAAATTTTGAAGTTTTTTTAATAAAATGTTTTTTTTTTCTTAAAGTTTTAAGTGGACATCCAATCTCCAAAAAATAACCAGTCATAAACTGATTAAAATCGAAAATAAAAACTATAATAATATTAAAAAAAACTTCGCCAATTTAAGATTTATAAAATGAGATTAAACTTGGTAAAACGTAAGAATAGTTTATTACTATTTATAATATATTCTATTATTAATTATATAATTTAATATTAGAAAAGTTTTAATTATGATATAAATATTATTTTATTATTTATAATGGTCATTTGCATAAATTGGAGAAATAGAATAATATTTAAAAGGATATTATATTAGATAAAAAGAGAATCAACTAAGTGGTAAAAAATGTCGATGGTAATTATTAATTTCTAGTAAGACCATTTTTGGTTTATCAAACTTTATTTAAACATTAATTATGATGAGCCATAATTAAAGATAGCTCAGATTAGTTTTTATTATCAATAATAATATTATACAATGTTAAAGTTAATATTTATTTAAATTATATAAATAAAATTAATTAGTTAATTAACTTTAGTATAGGGGTTTGGAGGAACATGGGAATGATTGTTATCATCCACATTCAATTTGACTGAAAAGCATATTAAATTCTTACTAAGTATATTGTTGTCATACTTTTGAGCTCTATGTTGAAATGTCCTTCAATGGTAGGTACCATCTGGGAAATGAGAAAAGTACCCAATAAGTTTTCTAAAATACATATTTTTATGGAATATATATATTAAAAATGTAACTTAATAAGTTTTGCTTTACATCAAACTAGTTTTTTAAAGGATTTGAGAATTAAGAAAATAAAATAAAATATTAATATTAAGGTTATTTAATATTGCTCTTATGGTTATGAGTCCCTAAAAAATCTCAAGTATTTTTGCTCTAGTATAGGTATGATTGGTGGAGGATGGAAAGCTTATTATGGACTTGGAAACAGTTTTAAATCCATAGACCTCTAGCATTGACATAGGAAGAAACTTCTTTTTGAGGCTATTATCATTCATGTTATCATAGGATTGTATTGTTTGGGGCTGCAACATCTCTAGAGAATCTTGGAGAATGATAGAAAAAAATCTAAAAGTGTTTTATAAATATAATCCCAAAATCATAGGAAATACACCCTATCCTATCCTCCTCATAGAAGTGAGTCTCTCCCTGATTTAGTATTACAAGCATAAAAATAAATAAAAATAGTTAAATAGTTAATAAAGTAATATTATATTGAATGAAAAATCATGGGACATGCCAATTGGACTTCTGACCAGTCAATACTTTCAAAAGCAAATCGTCACGAGGATCATTATACACACACATATATAATGGATATATGATCATAATATTTGTATTAAAGTGAGGATCATGCATGGAGTGCTTCATTAAAGTTAAGTATTGTTGTTGATCAGTTTCACTGAAATAAAGTAGTACTACTTTGTTTTGTTGTTCCCTTTCCCACCTCTCTACTCTATGTACATTTCTCCTCCATGCACCCCTGAAATTTCCCCCATCTCCAAGCTCACTTGTATCTCCCATGCCCACGTCCTTCATGTCCCTGATGTTACCTTCCATCACATCCTCCACATTCTCCCTACCGACCCTTTCCCTTCTTCAATAGTTTCCATCTCTTTGCCCCGTGCTCCATTCCTTTACACATACTTCCTTGTAATTCACCCATTATAGTCAATGATTTTTTATTTATTTGATATGTTAAGTTATAACATACAATAATTGGTGGATAAGTAAGTAGAGGAGTGCTTCCCTTCACTTATTGTTAGGTTTACTTAGTTGTGATCAGTTAAACAATTTCCATGAGATTAGTCGCACTTCTGATTATTAGTCATGGATTATATAATTAAACACATATCAACACCCTCTTGGATATCTAGTTCTTATACCCATTCTGGCCACAAGTTGGGCTACTTACCTTGTTGCAACCATGGTTAGAATATTCTCAGGTCATTTAGCTACTGGTTAGTTCTACGATCAACTTATTGTTAACTTGTTAGTTAAGAGAGGGAATACATACCTATTATACTCGCCTCATATTCAATTTCTTACTTGCAAATGATCGTTTCCCTACTAACTATGCACATCATATTATTCTTCTATTTTAACCATGAAGTCGGTTTCCGTACCTTTATACAAACTATAAAATGAAGCCAACTTCCAATCGTCCACATATATTTCGTCTTATATATACTTATTCATTCTCATGGAACACTTAGATTAACTTATTTATTATT
>LPNX010356367.1:48202-195016 GCA_001517045.1 Pseudotsuga menziesii | reverse complement strand
TGCTGGCTCACCTCTTCACTGACAGTGGCAGTGATTACAGCTAAGGCTTTCTTGTCTTTTGTTCTCCAAATGGCCTTCTCTTTCTTTGATTCTGGAGGTCCAGGGTCTATGGTTATGGTCTTTCTGGCTGCTGTCTCTATTGTGGTGCCTTCGCAAATGCCGTCCCAAAGGTCATTGTAGATGAAGGCAGATTTGATCTTCCTCCACCATTCTGAATAGGTGTCTTTTCCGGTGAGAGTGGCACCGACTATAGATGCTATAGATTGCATTTTTACAACTGTTAGTGTAATTTTCAAAGAGAAATAAAAAATAATAACCTTGCAGGTCTACAGTCTCTGCCAAGGTGAATACAATACAAGTTTATAGCAAATATATCAGTAGATACAAAATATATCACTGTCAGTCATACACAGGCTTATATCGGTCTGCAATATATCAATATCAGCCCAAATAGGGTTTACTTCAAAAAAATAGGGTTCACTGCAGCATATATATGATCAACGCATATATATATGATAAATATGCACAACAAAAGGCCTGCAGCACAGGTCGTAGCTCCACTTCCAGGAGGAATCTTTACCAAAAAAAACACTGAAAATAATCAGTTTTCACCGTCAAATCACCAGTTTTCTCCCATCAAATCACCATCTTACACCGTTACAAGGCTTGAAATCACCAGCTTTATATTGGTCTGCAAAAAATTAGGGTTCACCGATATTTCATATATATGCGAGCTTTACATCGGTTTACAAAAAATTAGGGTTCACCGATATTTCATATATATACGAGCTTCACATAGGCATGAATATTCACTGCACAATCTCTCCACGCAGCTCTTCAATCTCCATGCTGGTCTTCACAGGAGTGCGCAGTGGTGAGATATCTTTCAATGCAGCATTAAAATGATATACCAGCACAATCTCTCCACGCAGCTCTTCAATCTCCACGCTGGTCTTCACAGTAGTGCGCAGTGGTGAGATATCTTTCAACGCGGCATTAAAAATGATATACCAGCACAATCTCTCCATGCAGCTCTTCAATATCCACACTGGTCTTCACAAGAGTGCGCAGTGGTGAAATATCTTTTAACGCAGCATTAAAAATGATATACCAGCACAATCTCTCCACGCAGCTCTTCAATCTCCACGCTGGTCTTCACAGGAGTGCGCAATGGTGAGATATCTTTCAACGTAGCATTAAAAATTATATACTTGTGCACAGATTATAGTTTTTACAAAAATCAAACCATGGAACAAAAAATCCAGCACATTCGTTACCAGCTTACACTGTTACCAGCTTACACCATATATATACTGAAACTCACGGGCTTCTTCAAAACGCAGGCAGCTCCCACTGTGGTCGCCAATGTCTACGGTCTGGACAAGGAGGGAAGTGCGAGCTAGAAGAACATATTGATATTCGACTTCGGTGGAGGGGCTTCCAGATAGGTAATGGACATGATGGAGGAGAGGTATCGCCACAATATCGTAGCACAATATCGCAGCACAAAACTGGAGGAAGAGAGAGCCTGATTACAAATTAGGGTTAGGTAACTCACCGTGATATGAGAGGTTGCAGTGATATGAGAGGTCGCGACTCAGGTAACTCTACGCAGGATAATCACCAGAATAATACACATACAAAATGCTCAACTCATTAGGGTTTCCTCAGCACACACACTCAATCATGAAGCATACAATGCATGCGACTCGACTGGCAGACTGATGGAGCAGTATGGCAATGGACTAGCAAGCAGAATGCCAAGAATGGGCAAAAATGAAGCAGGAGCTATGGCAGATAGCCCTGCTCTGATACCACTTGTTGGTAATAACTCCCAATTCAATATTCTATTCATGACTAAAACATTAATTTATACATTACAATGAGGCGGTTGAGAACCATCCTTTTCACCTTCCCATGCAACTATTCAAATTCCTATTTAATTATTTATTTACAATAATCCTGGCGGATTATATTCTAACAGATACAATACTAGGGTCACCCATTGGCATTCTATCATGGCCAACCAATACCACTATATAATACGTATGTAATACTCTAGATGTCAAGCCCCGAACCTATGCTATTATTATTATTGTTATTATTGGGCACCAGGTGCATGACCTATGGACTTTGGACATTATTATTATTGTTGTTTAATTAAATAAATATATAAACATGGAAAATAACAAGAATGGAGGGGGGCATAGATTCCGCTTGTGAAGGGGTTGCAGACTCGGACTCATTTCTCTCCCTAACATTACTTTCCATACCATATTTTTTATTATTTTGGATTGTGGAGAAACTATTGAGCCCTATTTTATTATTGGCGGGGCCTACTTGGCTAGTGTTCCCTCCTTATCCCCCTGTGATGTTCTTCATCTACTCAAGTTCCCTTATTAGCTGTTTTTAGCGCACACTCTTTGGAAAAGGTGTAACTCCCTCCTTACTCCAACTTATCATATTATGCGAAGGAATATCATGAATGAGTAACCCCTCTCTGTCATCAATTAGACTTGGACTTTAAATTTTGGAGTTACCACTCTTGGAATTCGAGCCACTCAGTTGGGGATTCGATTGGCTATTTGTGTATTGGAATGGGATTTCTATCACTATATTTGGGTTTTTTCTCTGGAGCTCTCTATTGTAGTATAATTCTCTCTTGTATAGAAAATACATGCTCTGGAGTAGGAGATGAATTATATTGTTGAATATTGAAGGCCTTGTAATGACGTTTGAAGAGCTTGCAACGGGGATTGAAGTTTGACTGTGTAGAACACAACATGTGTCCTTTGCTTGTTTCTTGTCTCTGTTTGAATATAGAACGAGAAGCTTGACGTTGGATGCATATTTATTGAGGGAATCTTGTAGTTAAGGGAATCCCATTGCACTAGGTAGTGTATATGGGATGGAATGCTTAGATGGCAAAAGGTGTAGTTGTGATTTCTGACAATGTTAAAAGGGTGCAACGATATGTTTTGTTTCACCTATTTTTGATCATTTTTTGTTTCTAATACCTATTCCATTGCATATGGAGCATCGTTTCCTATAAGGAATACATATTATTTCATTGAAAAAGGTTTCTATGTGACCAATATATAGTTCTTTTTGTGTGGCGGTGTTATCAGTGTTGAGATTAACGTACCATACCTTTTGGTTTGAGAGTACCTCTCCTATGGTTCTATGGCCTTAGCTAAGGGGTGAATGTAATGTTGAAATATGCATGATAATGGCATGTCTAAGGGTGGGTGGAGCATTTTCCTATTGAAGGTAGTCGGCAGTGATTAAGTGTAATATTTATTATATGATTATTTACTACATTTTTCATAAATATATGTGCTTATAGATTTGATTTTCTTATGATTTGTATGGTTTTATGTGACAACCATGAGATTTTATGTTATCTGGTTGTATATGACATATTTCATATTTGAATTTTTTTTATGTTGATATGGTTACACTTGTTTGTGATTAGGATTTTATTATGTGATTATCTTTGTATTTTCTGATGCATATGTGCTCATGAATATGATTTTATTGTTAATTGCATGGTTGTAGGTAAAAACCATGATATATGATGTTATTATTGTTTATCTGGATATAGGTGAAAACCTTAATATTTGATTTACCTTTTTTTTATATGGTTTTAGGTGGAAGTTAGTATATCTTATTTTTAACACTGTTAATGTGGTTGTAGATGACATCCCGTAAATATGATTATTACATTGTTTATGGTAGTTAGAAGATTTGATTTTATTAATGGTTATAGGGATGGAATAGATATTATATTTGATGTTTACATACATGTTGATTTATTGATTGGATCTATTTATGTTTATTTTTTCATTTACCTTGCACTAGATTTGAATATGAAAAATGATATGCATCACAAGTTTGCATTGTCGTTTAAAAGGATGATTGTTTTATTTAATTGACTTGTTGGCATGTTGGCCTAGCCTTATATAACCTTATTCCACTGTGCAATATCTTGATTCATCATTCCCTTGGTTTTCCTGGTGACCTTGGCCTTGGTTTTGGGGTTGGGGACATGACATAGTGGTATCAAAGCATAGGTTTCAACTCCGTGGATGTTGGGCCTTCTACAATTTTATAAATCTATTTTTTGGAATGTGTTGTGAAAGAATTTTGACCTTTCTTATCCCAATGGAAGATTTGTTTTTATGATTATATATGAAATGGAATATTTGTTGTGTTCTAACAGTAGTTGAAAATGAATATATTGTAGTCTCTAGTTATGGGAATTGAAGAATGAGCATGCAGTGTGACAATCAAAAAACAAATTCTTAAACCCCTAATCAAACTAGTGAACACTAAAGACTCAGAAATATAGTGAAGAGGAATATACATATACTAAAGTTTAGCTATAGATTATAGAGATGGATTTCGAAGGACATATGCCATATATCCATAAATAGAAGTATGTTAGAAGAAGAGAAGTAAGATCAACAGAATAGGAGAAGCAGTGAATCATTAAGTCTGGAAGATTCAGTAAGAAAGTCCATACATGATAATGAAAGGATCATTCACATTCAGGAACAAATAATGCATGATCTGAAATAACTGTAAAGACCCAAAGAACAACTCCAGAAAACAATCAAAATGAAAAAATACATGTACCAAGAAGAGATTATGAATGATCTAGATCATCCTCAAGATGATGTCATCATATTCCCTATGCAATGAACAATAAAAGGTATTCATCAAGAAACTCAAAAGGCATCACTAAGAGATCCCTAATAAGATATAAGAAGAGAAGGTTTGCACATAATGAATTGGTGGGAGAATTAAGAAGAATCAAACCCCTAACCTTTGATGGAGAAACAAAGCAAGGTGAATATGTTGAATCCTGCTTGTTGGGACTTATATATTTATTCTAGTTACATTAGTACACACAAAAAATGGAAGTAAGGGTATACGTCTATTATTTGGAATGTAACGAGTCCATTCAGTGGGTTCAAGTAGTCAAAATGAAAAATGTTGATTAAGATAGAATATCATGGAGAAAGTACAAGAAATACTTCTAGAAAAAATATCTCTCAGAGAACTATTATGAAAAAAGATGGAGGAGTTATTTTAACTCAAGTTTGGCAGCGAGACCATTGGATCTTATGAGAAAAGGTTCCTATAACTCTTGAAGTATACCAATTTAATAAATGATGAGAGGATAAAGATTCATAGCTTCCTCAGTGATCTACCAGATTCATATAAAGACAAGATCCAATATGACAGACCAAGATCCAAGATCCAAGATTCTTAAATATTCCATTTGGAGGGAAAAGCACGTATATGAAAATAATGATATTGGTGATGAAAGTACTCATAGAGCATTAGTTTTATTCCAATTTTAGTAAGTGTTCATTCTACTAGAGTAGAATTTAGTACACGGGACACATTGTATCAAAAGAAGGCATATTAATGGATCATGAAATGATAATATCTATTACAATTGTCTAACACCAAGGAATGTATCAAAAAGTGATATATTTTATGGGGTTAGCATGATACTACCAAATATTCATTGAAGGATTATGAAATTTGGCTCATCTTATCACATACTTGCAAAGGAAGGGTACGAAGTTCGAATCAATATGTAAGTGCGAAGATAGTTTTTAGAGATTAAAGTAGTTTCTTTCCCATCCAAAATTTTTGAATATTGCATATCCTAATGAAATATTTGTAGTATGCACTGATGCATGTAAGCAAGAAATTGGTGGGATGTTGAATTAGAATGGCCATGCAATCATTTATGAATCTAGAAAGCTAAAAGAACATGAATATAACTATTCCACTCATGATATGGAGCTTGCAACTATCATTCATGCCTTGAATATCTGGAGGCACTACTTTATGGGTAAGAAGTTTTAATAAAGGAGTGATATGATGGTTTCAAGTATTTGTTTGAGAAACCTACTTTGAATGCAAGACAAAGAAGTTGGATGGAATTACTATGTGAACATGAATTTGATATAAAAAACATTAAAGGAAAGGATAATAAGGTAGCTTATGCACTGAGTCATAAGATAAATTTGATATATGTAGCAGCTATCCATACTAATACATGATATTTTAAATATAAGATCATCCAATCCAATGGTGCAGATGACAATTACTAGTGGGTAAGAGATGGATTGTTGAAACAAAAAGTACCGCTGGAGTTTGATAAGTATAGGTTGGAAGATGATGAAATCCTCATGCATAAGAAAAAAATTTATGTTCCAAACTATGGGGATATAAGGAAAATGGTTATAAAGGATATGCATAATGTACCTTATGTTGGATATTGAATATATCAGAAGATAGTAGCAGCTGTGAGGAAGTAGTATTATTGGCCAAGAATGAAGAATGATGTTGCATAATACATAACTAGATGCATGGAATGTCAGAAGGTTAAATTGAAGCATCGACATATAGTTGGTTGGTTGCATCCATTACCAATACTTGAATGGAAGTGGATGTAGTGACGATAGGTTTCATCACAAAGTTTCCCAAGAGAAGATTACCAAATGATTTTGATATATTTTAACTTCAAAGAATATTCTAAATGTATTTGAATTATTTAACCTATGGGAGATGTTTTATTCCTCTGTCAAAATGTTACTATTGTATTTGGTCATCATAGAGTCATGAAGTACAAAATCCAATGTAAGTCAGGTCAATAGAACCCTCCTGAATATAATATATATATTTTTTTGTAACTTCTTAGGTGAATTCGACCCCATAAGTTTGTTGGCGATGACTTATTTAGGGAATAAGTCAAGTGAAAGAAAGAGTATATATAGAGGAGGTGTGTTCCTCATTTGAACACACACACTCACTTGTGTATAGCGCATAGAAGAGAGAGAGAGAGAGAGAGAGAGAGAGAGAGAGAGAGAGAGAGAGAGAGAGAGAGAGAGAGAGAGATGCATGGTGGAAGAGAATTTGTTTTGGGTTTTAAGTTTGTACTTTTGATACATCTATATAGAAGATGTTTTGTTGGGTTTTCTTGCCCTTATGGGTTTCTGAGGATAAATTTGTGTCTATATTGTGATTGTCTTTATTTTACTGATCTTCCATATGCTATTGTTTTGAAGTTGAATTGAACACTAATAATATCTAGATAAGAATATGGAATATTAACATGGTATTGGAGCTATACTGAATAGAAGAAATTTTACAAGGTGAAATTCTCTCTCGCCTCCCTTCGACAATAAATAGGGTTTTTATTGAAGTTTGAATTTTGAAGATCTGACTGCTTAGAAATGTGTGCCTCCATAGAGCACATATATTGACCCTTGGATTAAAATTTTTGAGTGGGTAGATCTCCAAGAAAGTCAAACCCTAGTTTGTCTTTGGACTAGAAAACTGCAGATCAAAATATCACATGTCAATTTTGGAAGGTAAATACTTGGAATCCCTAGAAATAAAGTGTACCAATCAACTCACCTCAGTCAAGTGCATTTACTTGTAAGGTCAGTTTTTCATTTTGATAAATTCCATTTTTTAGTGACCTCCTTGATAAGATGGCCCCAAACACTAAGCTTGAGGACAAGCTAGAAGGAATCTATAACTTTTGATCATGTAAATACAATACTGGATTCATTATTAGAGAGAATGATCTTGATAAATAGATCAAGGGAGAATTTGAAAAACTAGAAGAAGAATAAGCTAAGGAGAAGCACAAGAAGGAGATAATTAGGGTTATGAGGGTCATTGTTGATTCTATCAAATATCAATTGATTCCTCAAGTATCATCCAAAGAGACTCCTAACGAAATATATGATTCCCTATCCATAATGAATGAAGGAAGGGACATCAACAGAATGATGAATTTGAGATCTCACTTGAAAAGTACCAAGATGAGCAAAGAAGAATCCATTCAAGACTAATTCACAAGGGTCTCCTAGTTGAAAGAGAAACTAGAATCCATTGGAGATTCCATTGATGAGGATGAACTAGTAATGACTTCTCTCAATTGTCTCACCAGACCTTGGGATTCTTTCATCTAGACTATGTGTTCCAGAAAGGAAAGCATGAATTTTGACATTATATGGGAAGACTGCATCGAAGAGGAGGCTAGACTAGCCAATAGAGAAGATCAAATTAAATAATATGATCAAGCCCTATACACCCATATTAAAATAGGAATAAGTCAATCGCTCTTCAAGAAGGAAATAAAAAAGGAGTCCCAACCTCCCAAGAGGTTCCAAAGGACAAGAGAAAACAATCAAAGAAAAGACTACTCTAGATTTCAATGTTTCAATTGTCAAAAGATAGGACACCTTGCCAGAAATTATCCATTGAATAAAGAAAAACATAAGAGTAACAACAAAATACATCATGCACACCTAGTTGAAGATAAAGAACAAGATGAAGAAGGACCTCAAAGAAAACAAATAGAAGAAGAAGATGTATAAGAGTATACATATTATTCTTTGCACTCTATGGGTATGCCACACCTAGAGAATACACATGGATTATTGATAGTGGTGATTCTAATCACATGATAGGACAGAATAAAACCGTGTCAAAACTTGAAGAAAATAACTCTCCTCAGAAACTATCTTTAGGAGATGACTATCAATATCCTATCAAAGGTATCAATGAAGAAAGCGATAAGCTTGACTCTCAAATTCCCATGAGGATGAAAGAAGTATTATATGTACCAAGTTTTAAGAAGAACTTACTTTCTATCTCAGCATTAGATTAGGAAGGATATGGGGTTGCATTTATAGATGGACAAGTACTTAGGTGGCCCAAAGGAAAATCAATTGAATATGAAATTGTCATTAGTGAAGAAGAAGGAGGATTATATAAACTCAAGGGACACTTGGAAACAACCCTTGTTCATGAGATCACTAGCCCAAGTGAACTATGGAATATAACACTTTCTGACATCAACTACAAAGAAATACCCCATGTGAGAAAAGTAGTAATAGGTTTAGCATATTTCAAGACTGATTATGAAGGCATTGCAAATAATGTGCAAGAGGAAAGAATATCAAGAATCCATTTATGAAGAGTGAAACAAATATTAAAGGTACATTGGAATTAATTCATTCAGATGTATGTGGTCCGATTCCCTCCACATATTTGAGTGGTTATGAATATTATGTTACATTTATTGATGACAATTAAAGAAATACATGGATATATTTCTTGAAAACAAAGGATGAAGTATTGAAAAAAATCGATTAATTTAAAGCCTTGATAGAGAATCAGTCAAAAGGAAAAATCAAGACAATGGTGGAGAATATACTTCAAAAGAATTTGAATCCTTTTGTAACTAAGTTGGAATCAAGAAGGAACTAACCACTCCCTACAATCCTCAACAGAATGGTGTGTTAGGATTTATAATTCTCCCTTGACTAAACTATATATTAGATTATATTTGCATAAATTAGTAGTCATTTAGTTATTATTGGGTCCACTAGTACCATTGGGACCACTTGGCCTAATGGGGCCACATGTACCATTCACTAGAGTCTGGGGAACACCGATATAGGCCAACTAATACTAACTTCACTAGTGTGCATTAGTTTAGTCAACTTCTATACCAATCCCTACATTTTAGGAGCCACTGGGAGTGCCGACACCAACCGCCTTTAGTTGTTGGGAATTGGTAACTAGTTAATCTTAGTTGTTCCTTATTTGCATTCAATTAGTTCTCCTCCATTCAGTTAGAACCAGTTATGCATGGCTTCATGTGGGAAGGCACCATTTTGTACCTACTTCTCACCTACCACTATAGTTTGACTGGTTGGATTAATTGTAATTGCTGGATAGACTAAATTAGACACCTGGAGATAGTTTGATGGATTCCTAGTGATTTAGACATATTTAGTTAGCCATGCAGTAAGATACAATTAGATCTAGTTGGTTGATTCAAATTCATCCCTAATGATTTGATTTCCTCCTTATGTAACACCATTGTAACACCCGATACTGTAATGAAGATGATACTATAATTAACTGAGCAATACTTGTCTATGGCATCTAATGGAGAATCAGCGGTAGCAAAAGTTAGTGTCAACGTTTCAAGCCAAGCGCGGCTCATCATCAGGACATAGCGATGCCTGGAAGATTACTCATCTTTCACATGTGTATTAATACAGGAGAAACTCAATCCGGATGGGCTCTCTAGGTCTTAGTTTGTCGGTTTGATTCAGAACTGTTTTATAGGATTTTGAACTTAACTTTTATTTTTATTTTCATTTTTATAAAGTTTTCTAATGTTTATAATAATTATTAAAATGGTTAATATGTTAAAATTGATACTATTTTAGATTTTCATTTATTAATTTTATTAGTATAATAAACCTACAATTTAATATTATCTTAAGTAGAATTATTGTATTAATGTATTATAAATTTTATAAATACTTTTACTTAAAAAAAAAAAATAAAAAATAAAAAATTAATTTCATTTTTATAAAGTTTTTTCCAAAAGTTTTTAGTGAAATATTAAATTTTGGTAAATATATAGTGATTATTAATTATAAACCTAATTCTAAGGTTATAAATTAATTAATAAATTAATTTTTATTTTCAAAATTCAAAAAAGTTTTTTAATTTAATTTTTGTTCATGATTCTAATCAAATTAATTACATTATTAATTCTTAACACTAGATTAGAATTGTTTTATTAAAGTTATATTCTTTCATTTTAGTTGTATAATTAAACCAAGGACTTAGTTAAGCTAGGTTTAATTAGTTATCCTTCAGTTTTGTTAGGTTAGGTAACCAAGACCGACTAATAGAAAGGCCGTCATCTTTGTTAATGCAGTTAGGGTTTTTTACTATCTCAATTGCTTCTCTAACTCTTCTTCTAGACCAGTTGTCAACATGTGCTAGGACCTGCGTATATTCGATTTTTATTGGGTGCTTGGTGTTGTGAGAGTGTTCTGCTAAAGCCGACTTATGTGTTCTATTGAGACGTATATCAGCGGAGTGCTCTTTAACCCTAGTTCGAATGGACCGTCCAGTTTCGCCTATGTAGGTTTTACCACATTCACAGGGAATCAGGTAAACCCCTTTTTTAAGACTTGGGTCGACTGGATCTTTTACCGACCTAAGGAGCTTCTTGATACTGTTTGGAGGAGAGAACACAGAGTCAATGTCCTTCTTTTTCAAGTGTTTGGCTATTTTGTCTGTGATCCCTTGAATGTAAGGTAGAAATACCTTATGGTCACCCACTTTTTTCTCAGTGGATAAAGCCTTTGGTCGATTTTCGTGGGCTTTAGTTTTCTCAAGGGATTTGTTGATTTGAGCTATGTTATAACCATTGCTGAGGAATACGTTGCGTAGGTGTTCTATCTCAGAGTCTAAGTGGTCGTTATCAGAAACCCTAAGGGCCCTTGTGAAGAGAGTGTTAAGGAATCCCATTTTTTACAGGAAGGTTTACAGGAAGGGAACTCACACAGAACAATACCTTCACGCCCTTTCACATCATCACCCAAACCAAAAAATGGGAGTCCTTAACACTCTCTTCACAAGGGCCCTTAGGGTTTCTGATAACGACCACTTAGACTCTGAGATAGAACACCTACGCAACGTATTCCTCGGCAATGGTTATAACATAGCTCAAATCAACAAAGCCCTTGAGAAAACTAAAGCCCACGAAAATCGACCAAAGGCTTTATCCACTGAGAAAAAAGTGGGTGACCATAAGGCATTTCTACCTTACATTCAAGGCATCACAGACAAAATAGCCAAACACTTGAAAAAGAAGGACATTGACTCTGTGTTCTCTCCTCCAAACAGTATCAAGAAGCTCCTTAGGTCGGTAAAAGATCCATTCGACCCAAGTCTTAAAAAAGGGGTTTACCTGATTCCCTGTGAATGTGGTAAAACCTACATAGGCGAAACTGGACGGTCCATTCGAACTAGGGTTAAAGAGCACTCCGCTGATATACGTCTCAATAGAACACATAAGTCGGCTTTAGAAGAACACTCTCACAACACCAAGCACCCAATAAAAATCGAAGATACGCAGGTCCTAGCACATGTTGACAACTGGTCTAGAAGAAGAGTTAGAGAAGCAATTGAGATAGTTAAAAACCCTAACTGCCTTAACAAAGATGACGGCCTTTCTATTAGTCGGTCTTGGTTACCTAACCTAACAAAACTGAAGGATAACTAATTAAACCTAGCTTAACTAAGTCCTTGGTTTAATTATACAACTAAAATGAAAGAATATAACTTTAATAAAACAATTCTAATCTACAAGGGTTAAGAATTAATAATGTTATTAATTTGATTAGAAGCATGAACAAAAATTAAATTAAAAAACTTTTTTGAAATTTAGAATAGTTATAAAATCTAGAAAATAAAAATTAATTTATTAATTAATTTATAACCTTAGAATTAGGTTTATAATTAATAATCACTATATATTTACCAAAATTTAATATTTCACTAAAAACTTTTGAAAAAACTTTATAAAAATGGAATTAAAAATAAAATTTTTAAAAAAAGTAAAACTATTTATAAAATTTATAATACATTAATACAATAATTCTACTTAAGCTAATATTAAATTGTAGGTTTATTATACTAATAACATTAATAAATGAAAATCTAAAATAGTATCAATTTTAACATATTAACCATTTTAATAATTATTATAAACATTAGAAAACTTTATAAAAATGAAAATAAAAATAAAAGTTAAGTTCAAAATCCTATAAAACAGTTCTGAATCAAAACGACAAACTAAGACCTAGAGAGCCCATCCGGATTGAGTTTCTCCTGTATTAATACACATGTGAAAGATGAGTAATCTTCCAGGCATCGCTATGTCCTGATGATGAGCCGCGCTTGGCTTGAAACGTTGACACTAACTTTTGCTACCGCTGATTCTCCATTAGATGCCATGAATATTGACAGCGGAATCTCAGCTAATCTAATTAATACTTGTCTATTTCCTATGAGATTTGATTTGTTCAGTTTGTAGTTTTCATTCCTATTCACTGCATAATTAATACAAATCTGATTGCACTCATTTCTTGATGATCTAGTGGAACAACATTCTAATTTTGTATCAGATCCATCTTAGGAAAGATTCAATTCTATCTACTCTCCATTGTACACCAGAAGCAACTGGGTTTCCACATAAGTCTCACAATATTTGCATTGCTAACTCTAGATTCGTCCAGAGAAGTCTCTACGGGCATGATGAACCCTGATAAAGTGTACATGTCGAGAGCGAAGACTTGATTTTGACATAGTGAAAAAAAAATTCCTGTGATATTTTACAGGTTCAACTTCATATGGATTCGATATTAATAGTTCCTCTTCATACTCCATCCACAAGATATTTAGAATGGAAATTGAAGATGAATTCATATCTAAAGAGACAAAGTCTCTATGAGGTATCTATTGGACTTGGTAAAGAGTCTTATGAATATGAGAATTACTAGATAAATGACAGTGATAGATATTTTGGAAGAATATGTATGACCTTTTGGAGGTATCCAAGCGTGCGCTACCTTATTGATTATGCAGAATACCTAATTGATATATGGACAGAATTGGATAGAACATTTGGAGAACACAATGAGAATCATTATATCAATTTGGAGTGAACACCTAGGACCACAAGAGTTCTTTATTCAATTGTCTTTGCCTCTATTCTCTTTAATGAAGTTGTTCAAGATGAAGAAGAAGCATAATATTCCACATAGTCAATTCGAACTGAAGAAAGTCTCCTTGGAGTGACTCCTTCTCCTGCTACACTAGAAGTTTATGAGATATATGATATTTCATATTCTCATATGGATGATAAAAAATAGGAAATTTGAATCATTTTTATTGAAGAAAAACTCTCCTTCCATTCTATGCAAAAATTCTCCAGTGATTCTTCTATTTTGAATTATTTGCATAGTTTATTGTTGATTGTTTCAAAACATAAAGAGGAATTTGATTTCTCTATCTCTAATGATGTTTCTAGTGTGTAGAAAATGAATAATTTGGCTAGTTTGGAAATAATATCATATTGTAGGAATGATCCATTCACTCTCATTGATCTATAGCTTCCAGTAAATTCCTACATGATTGCATGCACCAATACTTAGAATTTTGAATAAGGAGAAAATTGTGCATCTACCATATCGGTGGACCACACTCTTGGATCTAATATGAACCTATTTGGATATGATATTATATAATTTGGATCTGATCTTATTTAAATTGGTTCAATTTTTAAGTTTCAAGAGCTTCCGGTGATTCTTATAGCTGGTCTCATCAATTTTTGTGTGAAGAATTAAGTACCAAAAGTCTCTTTCGAAATTGCTTCTGGTGATTTGATGTCATTATTCTTTTATGAGTTTTATGATACTATATTTTATGAATCTCTGGATATTTTGGAAATAATATCAGATTGTAGGAGTGATCCATTAACTCAAATTGATCTAGAGCTTCTAGTAAATTCCTACATGATTGCATGCACCAATACCCATAATTTTGGAGAAGGAGAAAACTGTGCATCTACCATCTCGGTGGAGCACACTCTTGGATATGATATGAACCTATCTGGATCTGATATGATATAATTTGGATCCAATATGATATTATTTGTTTTAATTTTTAATTTTAAAGAGATTTTAGTAATTCTTGTAGTTGTTCTCGTCAATTTTGGTGTGAAGAATCAAGTACCAAAAATATCTTTCAAAATTTTTGCTGGGGATTTGATGTCAGTTTATCTCATGAGTTTCCTGATATTTTATTTTGGAAATATTTGGATATTTTGGAAATAATATCATATTTGAGGAGTGATCCATTCACTCTCTTTTATCTTGAGCTTCCAGCAAATTCCTACATGATTGCATGCACCAATATTTAGAATTCTGTTGAAAAAGAAGAAGATCGTGCATCTACCATTTTGGTGAAGCAATTGGATTTGTTCCACTCTCTTGGATATGATATGAGCATATTTAGATCTGATATGATCTTATTTGGTTCAGGTTTTAAGTTCCAAGATCCTTCATCCATGCTTGTAGTCGGTCTCGTCAATTTTGGTGTTACAAATCAAGTACCACAAGTCTCCTTTGGACTTGGTGCTGGGGATTTGATGTTAGTTTCCTCTTATGAGTTTTCTGATATTTTATTTTGTGAATAATTGGTTATTTATGAAGCTATATAATATTATGGAGCTCAATAATTTTCTCTCCACAGTCATGGGTCTTCTCTACCTATCTATTTAATCACGTGCCACTGTCCTCATAGAACTAGTAAAGATGGAGACATTCTGCATTCGCTTGGACAATTTCTCCTAACACCTGGGGATAATTTAACCTCACATGGTTTGATGTTCAAGGATGAAATACATCAGTTGCTTCAGTTTTCTTCACATGGTTCAAATTCTCAAGAACCTTTGCTCTTTCTTCAGCTGATTTCAATTGCTCTACATGGATCTAGTTTTCATCTAGCAATTGTCTATATTTCTGATTCAGTTGAGCATATTCATCTTCTTCCATAGAGGAAGATTCCTCTAGACATAATCATTTATCTTGGATTCATATGTTCACATGCATAGATTCAGGATGTTGTTGTGTTGATGTATTTGTAGCTTCAGAATGTATTCACTTGTATATCTTATGTATTGTACCCCAATGTTTATTCCAGGAGCTATATGTAATGTAATTAAGTCATGGCATGCCCCGATGTTCCAATCAGGAGATTCAATAACTTAAACAAGTCATGTAAACTCATAGAGGGTAACTCTCCCTATTGTTCAAGGGTTAAAGTCCCTGCAGTTGTGGGGCCCTAGGTTTATTAGACTATCCTAGAGAAGTCATCCCTAGTGAGTTTTTATCAAGTCGAGAATTAGTATAAATAGAGAGTGAGCCTCTCTATTTATCACACATTCACTCACACTCAGTTGTAGCGCATAACTGAGAGAGAAAGAAGAAGCTAAGACAAGAGAGAGGGAGAAACTACTGCTGTCGGGAGATCATCTTACTATTTTTGGGTTTTACTTTTGGTGTTGATTCTATCTCTGAGGAAGTTGCGGGTTTTTCTCCTCTATGGTTTTCCCGAGGAAAAAATTTATCTTCATTGTCTCTTGTGTTTGATTTATGTGCTTGTTATTCTCTCAGATGAGATCCTAAGATCATATTGTTGAAATAGATAAAAATCTAACATGGTATCAGAGCTAACCTGAGAAGAAGATAGTGTGTAGCTGTGGAAACTAGGGCTTCCTATTTTTTGGATCTCTCTCCATATATTTTCAGCAAAAGGAGGTTGGTTTGACTCTCCTCTCTAGGGTGCATATTTTTGTCAAAGCAGAATCTGATTCTGAGCATTTTCATTTTTTTACCCTACACTGCTACTGGAAATTAGGGATTTCCACAGAAGTGGAATTTTTGAGTGAGCCTAGGCATGGATTGATATCATCCCCAAAATCGAAGTTTATAGATCAAGATCAAAGTTTTTGGTTGGGTAGAACTCCAAGAAATTCAAACCCTAACCTACTTCTGAACGAGCTCTGCAGAAATTCAACTCCAGATCCAGTTTCGAGATCTTAACTTGGTAAGATATAAATATTTTGTATTTCCATTTTAGATTCTCTATTAAGATGTCTCATCATACCAATCTTGATGAAAATTTTTAAGGAGCTGATAACTTACGAGCTTGGAAGTATATGATCTCCCTAGTCCTGTAAGAAAATGAGTTGGACTATTACATCAATGAATAGGTTCCAGTTCCGGAGGGAGATGAGGTTAAGGCCTTACCCAAAAACAAATTGGTCATGACTAAGAGGATTATTGTTGATTCAATCAAGGATCGCCTCATACCATAAGTGTCCTCCCTAAAGACACCTAAAGCTATGTTTCATGCCCTGACCAAACTATTTGAGGTGAAGAACATAAATCAGAAGATGACTCTGAGAAACTAAATGAAGAATGTAAAGATCCAGAATGTGGAAACCATCTAGTCTTACTTTACAAGGGTCTCTCAGATCAACGAACAACTTGAAGTAGTAGATGAAGAAGTAGAGAATTAAGAAATTGTGATGACCACCTTGAATGGAATCCATAGATCATGGGACTCCTTTATTCAAGGGAGCTATGCCAGAAAGAAGCTAGTTAAATTCAGTAGACTATGGGAGGAATGCTCACAAGAAGAAGCTCGAATACTATCTCGAGAAGAAGAGATGGGAAGTGAAGATCAAGCGCTCACAGTACACTCCAAGAGTAGTAGAAAAAACTATCACAAAGGTAAGTATTCTCACTAGATAAGTAATCTTATAATATCTAATAAAGATTTGTCTAGAATCAGATGCTATACATGTGACGAGAAAGG
Organism: Pseudotsuga menziesii; assembly: GCA_001517045.1. Taxonomy (NCBI): domain Eukaryota; kingdom Viridiplantae; phylum Streptophyta; class Pinopsida; order Pinales; family Pinaceae; genus Pseudotsuga; species Pseudotsuga menziesii. Next base: position 177,715 of record LPNX010356367.1, on the reverse strand, counting down.
ACACTATGTTAGAGAATTTCCTAGAAACAAAAGTTGCTCTCACAAGAAGAAGTGAAGCAAGAAAATACATCATGATCACATTGTAGAGGATGATGAACCTCCCAGAAAGAAAGCCAAAGAAGAAAGCGATGATTTTTCTAGTGAAGAAGAATATGTTCAGATTTCTCCCCTCATAAGAACTGTTACACATGGAAGAAATGATTGGCTCATTGATAGTGGGGCTTCCAAACATATGACAAGATTCAAGGAATCCTTTTTGAAAATTTTCGAACATGAGTCACCCCATAAGGTGAAACTTGGAGATGACTACCAATATCCAATAAAAGGTAGTGGTGAATCCTCCTATAAACTAGATTCCAAAAAGTCTATGAAGATGAAGGATGTCCTATTTGTACCAGGAATAAAGAAGAACCTTCTCTCCATCTCTTCATTGGATGCAAAAGGCATGAGGGTTGCATTTATAGATGGCCAAGTCCTTATGTGGGAAAAAGGAAAGACTATAGATGATGTAGTAGTGATTAGAGAATAAGAAGGAGGACTATGCAAATTAAAGGGCCATCCAAAACAATCCTAGGCCTATGACTTAGTAGATCCAAATGAACTTTGGCACAGAAGGCTTGCACATGTTCACTATAGGGCACTACCACTTGCAATCAAAGTTGTTGAAGGTCTTCCAGAAATACAGGAAAAGAATGACGATGTCTGCAAAGGATGTGTGAAAGGAAAGAACACAAAGAAGACATTTCCAAGTAGCGAAAGCAAGGAAAAATGAATCTTTGAAATCATTCACTCCGATGTATGCAGGCCAATGTCATCCAGTTCATTAAGCGGGTATTTATACTATGTTTCTTTTATTGATGATTTTTCTAGAAAGACATGGATATACTTCTTGAAGAACAAAGATGAAGTATTCAACAAGTTCGAAGAATTCAAAGCCTTGATCGAGAATCACACTGAAAAGAATATCAATATCTTTCGATCAGATAACGGGGAAGAATTCACATCAAATGAACTCAAACAATTATGCAAATATTCAGGGATTAAGAGGGAGTTAACCAATCCATATAATTCACAGCAAAATGTGGTTGCAGAAAGGAAGAATAGAACGATCATGGAAGTTGCAATGGCAATGGTTCATGATCAATATCTTCCCATGCATCTAAGGGCAGAAGCTTCCAGAACAACATTGTATGTACAGAACCGTACTCCACACAGAGTACTAGAGAACAAGACACTTGAAGAAGCATTTTCTGGCAAGAAACTAGAGGTCAAGCATCTCAGAATATTCACCTATATAGTATACATACACATTCCAAAACAAAAAAGGACAAAGTTAGATCCTTCTGGAAAGAAGGGTATATTTGTGGGATATAGTGAAAGTTCGAAAGCTTACAGAATATACTTCCCAGGATTCAAGAAGATCGACATTAGTAAAGACGTAACATTTGACGAAGATTCAATGTACAAAAAATCTAGAAAGATACCAGTTGAAGACTATGAAGAAACAAAAGTACCCAGAATCCATAATACAACAATAAATGAAGCAAATCCAGAAGAGGATCAAGAAATGGAAGAAACTAGGGAACCTGTAGATCCACCTCATGAAAAGAATCCTCACAAGAGAAAACCTGCATGGGTATGAGAGGCTATCTAAGGTGCAGAAAGATATGGGGCTACTTTAGAAATACATAGAGAAAGAAAGAGAACTAGGTCCTGCTCTGGATATGTAGCCATATTATGTGACATCATTGATAAAGAACCTTCCAACTATGAAGAAGTGGCATATAAGAAATAATGGAAGGATGCTATGATCGATGAGTACCAATCAATCATGAAGAATGATGTTTGTGATGTTTTCCCTATAGCAGAGGGGAAGTATTGTGACTTCCAAATGGATCTACAAGATCAAGCATGATGTAGGTGGTACCATAGAGAAATATAAAGAAAAATTTGTGGCTCATGGATTCTCCCAAAAACAAGAAATAGATTATGAAGAAACTTTTGCACTTGTAGCCAAATACACTTCCATCAGATCAGTACTTTCTATGGCTATAGTAATGAAATGGAAGATACACCAGATGGATGCCAAGACTTCTTTCCTGAATGGTGTAGTGGAAGAAGAAGTGTATGTGGAGCAGCCACTCAGTTTTGAGATACATGATATGGAGACTCATGTGTGTAAATTAAAGAAAGCCCTGTACAGTTTGAAACAGGAACCTAGGACATGGTACTACAGAATTGGCATCTTCCTATACAATGTGGGCTTTACTAAGAGTAAAGTAGATTCCAACCTTTACTACAAGGTTGAAGAAGGAAACCCGGTGATACTCCTACTGTATGTAGATGACCTATTTGTAACAGGTATGGATGTGTTGATTGATGACACAAAGAGGAAGCTTGCTTCCAAGTTCTAGATGAAGTACTTGGGTATGATGCACTACTTTCTAGGAATGGAGGTGTGGCAGAATGTAGATGGAATCTCCCTAGGACAAGGGAAGTTTGCATTAGAGATTCCGAATAGGTTTGGGATGATGGATTGTAAGGCCATGGCAACACCTATGGAATCGAACTTGAAGGTATTGAGTGATGCTTCATTAGAGATAGTTGATTCTATGATGTATCATCAAATGATTGGGTCCTTGATGTATCTGACGAATATGAGATGATATATTTGCTTTTCTATGAACACATTGAGCCAGTTCTTGATGGATCTGAGATATGTTCACTTGATTGCTGCAAAGCATATTCTTAGGTACCTAAAGGGTACAGTTGATTATGGGCTTAAGTATGAGGCAAATCAAAAGATTAACCTAAAAGGTTATGTTGTTTCACACTGGGCCGGAAGTGCCATTGATAGGAAGAGAACTTTGGGATGCTGTTTTAGTATGGGATCAGGTGTGATCTCTTGGTTTAGCAAGAAGCAGTCCTGTGTGGCATTGAGTATAGCTGAAGCAAAGTATGTTGCAGCTTATTTGGCTAGTTGTGAGGCAATGTTTCTAATGAAGCTACTATCTTATTTGTTTGATATCTAGTTGGATGCTACTTGTATATATTGCGACAACCAGAGTTGTGTGAAGTTGTCATAGAACCCAGTGTCCCATGACAAGTTGAAGCATATCGAGATCAAATATCACTATATCAGGGATATGGCGTAGAGAGGAGCAATGAAGCTCTTGTATGTTGCAATGGACGAGCAAATAGCTGCTATATTGACCAAACCATTAACTAGAGTGAAGTTTAAGTACTTCAGGGATAAGCTTGGTGTTCTCCAGATCGAGGTTCCTTCCAAGGGGAAGTGATGAGTCTGTGAGCCCTTCTGACGTGGTGATAGGATTAGTTCCTTCCATGGTAAGTTGTAAGTGGAGAGCCATTCTGATATGACTATGGGATTGGCTCCCACATGATCATATATAAGTGCAGAGCCATTCTGATATGACTGTGGGATTGGCTACCACATGATCAGATATAAGTGCAGATCCATTCTAATATGACTGTGGGATTGGCTCCCACATGATCAGATATAAGTTCATAGCCATTCTGATATGACTATAGGATTGGCTCCCACATGATTAGCTATAAGTGCAGATCCATTATGATATGACTATGGGATTGGCTACCACATTATCAGTTGTAAGTGCAGAGCTCTTCCATGGATGGTAGTAGTTGTTTCCTACCATGTCAGTGGTTGTAGGTGCTGGTACCTTCCATGGACGGTAGTAGTTGTGTCCTACCATGCCATTGGTTGTAAGTGATGGGCCCTTCCACAAATGATAGTATGTGTGTCCTATCATGCTGATGATTGTAAGTTATGGGGATTTTCACAAATGATAGTAGGTGTGTCCTATCATTCCAGTGAATGTAAGTGTTGGGCCTTTTTGACATGGTTCTTGGATGTGTTCCTCCCATGGTCAGATGCAAGTGATGGGCCTTTCTGACATGGTGGTGGGTGTGTTCCTCCCATGGACAGATGTGAGTGTTGTGTGTGCCTTTATGACATGGTGGTGGATGTGTTCCTCCCATGGTCAGATGTAAGTGTTGGGTGGGCCTTTCTGAAAGGTGGTCAGATATAAGTACTGAAGAAGATAAAGACCTACATGGAGGCTAGGCCTACAACCGGCATGAAAAAGGGTTGGCTCTTTAGAGCTTCCTATGAAGAGAAGAATTGAGAGATAGAACCATTTAAAAGTGATGATACAACAATGATGATGCATACTTGATGAAGATCAAGTGATGATCCAGACTTGATGAAGATCCATTGTTGATCCAAACTTGGTGAATATCTGTGATGATCCAGAATTGATGAAGATCCAGTAATGGTCCAGACTTGAAGATCAAGATGAATTGATGATGATCTAGATGATACAAAGAAGAAGACTTGTGCTGCTAAATTGTGTCTAGAGAATACCTTCCTAGTTAAGAGGGAGTGTTGATGTATTTCTAACTTTTGAACGTATTCACTTGTATATCTTATGCATTGTACACCGATGTTTATTCCGAGAAGTATATGTAATGGAATTAAGTCATGTCATGCACCGATGTTCCAATCAGGAGATTAACTAATGTAAAAAAATCATATAAAGTCTATTAGAATTTTATCATTTAAGTTAACATTAACTAGAATCTTTAACTAAGAGAATAACAAGCACAATAATCAAACACAAGAGACAATGAACACAATGTTTTTCCTCGGAGAAACCATAAATGGATAAAACTCCGCAACTTCCTCAGAGATAGAATTAGCACCAAAATTAAAACCCCAAAACAGTAAGATGATATCCCGACAAAAATAGCCTCTTTCTTTCTAGCCCCAACAACTTCTTTTCTCTGAGTTATGCACTAAAATTGAGTGTGAGTGAGTGTGTGATAAATAGAGAGGCTCACTCTCTATTTATACTAATTCCCAACTTGACAATAAATCACTAGGGCCGACTTCTCTAGGATATTTTAATAACCCTAGGGCCCCAGAACTGTGTGGATTTTAACCCTTGAACAATAGGAGGGTTACCCACAATGACTTGACATGACTTGTTTACATTATTGAATCTCCTCATAGGAGCATCGAGGCATGACATGACTCAAATGCATTACAGATACTTCCCAGAATAAACATCAGGGTACAAGACATAAGATATACAAGTGAATACATTCCAAAGTTACAAATACATCAACACTCCCTCTTAACTAGGAAGGTATTCTCTTGACACAATTTATTAGCATGGGTATTCTTTTCTGTATCATCTGGATCATCAATGAGTTCTCATCATATTCATCTTCAAGCCATCTTCATGTTCAAGTAATATTCATCTTCAAGTTATCTTCATCTTCAAGTCATCTTCATCTTGATCTGGATCATCACTCGATCTGAATCATCACTATTGGATCATCTCTATTGGATCATCATCACTAGATATGGACAATGATCACTCGATCTAGATCATCACTGGTTCATCATCACGAGTGCTATCTCTTGATTCTTCTTGTCATAAGAAGTTATATAGAGCCAACTATTTTTCATGCTGGATGTACATCTACAGAGCCAGTCCTTTTTCATACTGGATGTATCATCACAGAGCTAGTCATTTTTCATACTAGATGTGGCATCTACACAGAGCTAGTCTTTTTTCATACTGGATGATTCTTCATAGAGCTAGTCCTTTTTCATACTAGATGTGGGATCTGTTATCACTCCAGGAAACTCCTCTAGGTTGTAGCTCGAGGATGCCTGGTAACTTAAACTATTTTTAGGGATTTTTCGAATTGGATCAAGCCAGATAACCTATATAACCTCTCACTCTCAAGACATGCATGAGGCTCACTCAATCAGAAAGCTTTTAATTACAACTTGTTCAGTAGTTTGACAAAAAGGTGCAGGGATGGAGAACCCAATANTTACACACATAACACATGCATATAAATGGCTAAATCCTGCTGAGGATGGTGTTTATAAATCAAATATCACTAAATAACCAATAGGATGACAGCTATCAGCCTTTTAATAAATCTGAAAGTTACCTAAATGCACATTCAGGCAATAAACACAGTAAAGAAAGAGATCACTAAATAAAACGCAACAAAAGAGATTATGCTTAGAATAAACCAAATGAGACACTTGATAATGGAATAGGCTCATAAATCCCCAGAGTCAAACCTTCATTAATAAAATAATCATGGGATTTATAGCCTCTTACAAAAGTCATAGATCCTGAAAATTCGATCTGTTTACATCAAAATAATTGAAAGTAATAGTTTTTTCTAGATTAGGGCTTCAAACCCTTGCTAACTATTTGTTTATCTACTACAAAGATCTAGTTCACTGAGTGAATTTTAATGACTGAAGTGGTCGCTAATAATTACCACTAATGGTTTTACTATTAAATTTCCGCCAACAGCCAGTGTCTCTGCATTTTACTGAAGTGATTTTCCTCATTTAATCCACTAGATTTTTCTTTATTTTTTACCATAGATTAGGTGCTCCAAGTCCCTATTTTTTCATAGTTTCGGCTCTCCAAGTCCCAATTTTTTTTTCATTTTCAGCACTCCTAGTCTCCTTGTTTATCCCACCTGATTTTTACTTCGTCCTCGGTCGGAAGCTTTGTCTTCTATTTCATCGGTGCCTCAAGTCTGAATGCTTTCTGTAGCTTTAGCACTCTAAGTCCCATTGTTTTCGTAGTTTACCACTATGGTCACTGATCGGAATCTCTTTCTTCTATCAGTGCACCAAGTCTGAGTGTTTCTGCAGTGTTGGTACTCTTTAGATCACCAACATCGTGATGGCTTCTTCATCAATGTTATTCATAACTAACTCCTTGGTGATCGAAAGCTGTAGTAAATAATGCATCGGAACCTTTATCTAAACGATGCCACTATGAACTCTTTAGTTCCTTCGATCGCTGAAACTTTCATCTGATTGTGGAGGCCTCAGTCTATCATTTTTTCACCAATTATTCTTTAGAATCTCTGACACCGATGCGTTCATCTACTGTCGTGCTATCGGAATGTTTCTTGTCATCGATCGGAAGTCGTAGTATTTATTTCTTCCGTAGTTGCGGCTCCACAATGAACTATTTTGCCACCGGTTAGTCTTTAGTACCTCCGATGCGGAAGTTTCCATCAACTCGCGTAATCCGCAGTCTATATTTCCTCCGTAGTTGCAGCTTCGCAGTGAACTATTTTTCCACGAGGTTGTTCTTAGTCCTTCCGACAACCGAAGAGTTCATCTATTGATTGATCAGAATCCTTAGTCAGTTTTCCTCCCGCTGTTGCAACTCACTAGTGGACTATTGTGCCGATGATTAGTGTTTTCATTTTCCACTGCGTAGTATTTATTCCCTCTAATCGACGATGATTTGGATTTATCGGCTGCCTTTAATCATTATATTCTCTGCAGTTGCAGAACTTCTAGTCACTGTATTCTCTGCAGTTGCGGCTCCTTAGAGGAATAATTCACCAATGGTTTCTCTCTAGTTCTTCCGATCACCATAGAGCTGCTTGATTCAAAAGTCTCTGACAATTAGTATTTAGTCCTTTCGATCGTCAACAATTTCCTCTTCTCACGAAAGCTGTAGTATGTAAGTATTCTATCGTTTCGGCGTCGTAAGGAACTAGCTCGTCGATCGTTAGTCTTTAGTTCCTCTAATCGGTGATGATTTTGTATTGTTTCGGAACTCATAGTAAGTCTTTCTTTCGCAGTTGTGGCTCTTTAGTGGACTAACTCACCAGCGGTTAGTGTTTTCAAGTTTTGACACCGAAGTTTTCATATGCTCACGGACCCTGTAGTTTATCTTTATTCCGCAGTTGTGGCTCCTTAGAGGACTAATTCACCGATGGTTAGTCTTTAGAACCTCCGATTGTCGATGATTCTAGATTGTTTCGGAACCCACAGTAAGTTTTTCTTCCGCCGTTACGGCCCCTTAGTGAATTAGGTTGCCACTTCGTTGTTCTTATTTCTTTTGAATCTCGACAAATTTCTTCTAATGTTGCGCTATAGGAATGTTTCTTGTCATATATCAGAAGTCGTAGTCAGCTTGCTTCCTGCCATTGCGGCGTCTTTGGGAACTATCTCGCTGATTGTAGTCTTCACAACTTCTGATTGCTGCTTGAAAAATGTTTCAATGGTGTAAAACGTTTCAGTGATATGCCTATCTGTCGATGGGGTCTTCCACCTATTATTTATCTTCCATCTTTCTGTGGCTAATGAGATGCTTTGATCCTCACCCAAGCCACCAAAATCTACACTTGTGAAATTTTCATCCAAATAAAAAATAGAGGCTTTCAAATTTGTCAGTGACCTTCATATCCTTCATACTATCAAAATGAATTAGTTTGTGTGAACTAAATAAAAATAAATTTATTTGGGAGATAACATCTGGCTCCTACTTGGGGATGGGAACCTCCCTGTGAGGTCCCAAGAACCCCAGACCAAAATGCATTTCCTGAAAAATAATAATTAAATATATCTTCTAGTGTTCCATTGGGCATGGAGTCATTTGTCTTCTATAACTGATTTGTTGTAACCTACCTGTAGCCTACTTTGCTTATTCCTGAAAACAACTAAAAATGACCTAGATACTCATATTAAGAGATTATTTTATTATCTACTCCTAATCCTAATTCTAATCAGTAGATCCTTTTTATCATGTGACATCATGCTTCCAATGAAGCTAGGTCAAAAGATAATCTGCTGAACTTATCCCTGATCTTGACCCAAAAAATAAATGAAACCCTAGCATCCAGCAATGTAGTTTTGAAGGGTGACGGAACGAGCCATCTTCTAACAAAAATATTTTGATATCTACACTGCTTATAAGTTATAGAGAGTCAGCAACAGGGTCATAAAAACCAACAAGAAATACCTGTTTATGCTGCTAATCCTTTCCTTCATTGATGTCAATGTTGAATGTGGACTGCTCAACCTTTGTCTGATAAAAATGCAAGCTCAACAGTTGATTTGAATTATTCTGCTCCTCTTCACATAATCTGAATTCATCATGATGACAGGCTGTCTTATCATAGCTAATAATTTCCTCTTCCACAATAATATATTTGTAGGATATACCAAAACTAAAAAGATCTATATTAGACTTTTGAGCAAAAGATTCGTAACAACCATTTATCACAGCATTCACACCTTTTTTATCATCTCTCTACTGAAAAGAGGAACTAGATGAATTTTGCGTAAGCAATAAGTCTTCACAAATTTTAACCTCTTCTTCCTCATCACTATATTTGTTGGATACAGGAGCATCAAGATAAGATCATAATGACAGAGATGAAGGCTCTTGTATAGGAGTATCAACAATAAAATTTTGAAACAGATATGGAAAAATATTACCTAGTTCCTTGTCAATCACAAGGCTTTTAATTACAACTTGTTCAGTATTTTGGAAAAAAAGGTGCAGGGATGGAGAACCCAACAGAATAGTAGACTTACACACATAACACATGCATATAAATGGCTAAATCCAGCTGAGGATGGTGTTTATAAATCAAATATCACTAAATAACCAATAGGATGACAGCTATCAGCCTTTTAATGAATATGAAAGTTACCTAAATGCACATTCAAGCAATAAACATAGTAAAGAAAGAGATGGCTGAACAAATCACAACAAAAGCGCTTATACTTAGAATAAACTAGATGAGATGCTTGATAATGGAACATGATCATAAATCCATAGAGTCGAACCTTTATTAATAAAATAATCATGGGATTTATAGCCTCTTAAAAAATTTACAGATCCTAAAAATCCGATATGTTTACATCAAAATAATTGAAAGTAATAGTTTTTCCAGATTAAGGTTTCAAACCCTTGTTAACTGTTTGTTATACTACAAAGATCTAGTTCACTGAGTGAATTTTAATGACTGAAGTGGTCACTGATAATTACCACTGATGGTTTTACTATGAAATGTGCCTCCAACAACCAGTGTCTCTTCATTTTACTGAAGTGATTTTCCTCATTTAATCCACTGGATTTTTCTTTATCTTGTTGCTGCAGATTAGGCGCTCCAAGTCTCTATTTTTTTGTAGTTTTGGCTCTCCAAGTCCCAATTGTTTTTGCATTTTCAGCACTCCAAGTCTCCTTGTTTATCCCACCTGATTTTTACTTTGTCGTCGATCAAAATCTTTGTCTTTTGTTTCATCGACACCTCAAGTCTGAATGCTTGCCACAACTTCGGCGCTCCAAGTCCCATTGTTTCCGTAGTTTACCACTGCGGTCGCTGATCGAAAGCTTTTTCTTCTATAGACACACCAAGTCTGAGTGTTTCTATAGTGTCGGATCTCTTTATATCACCAGCATCATGATGACTTCTTCATTGGAATTCTTCATAACTAACTTCTTGGCGATCGAAAGCTGTAGTAAATAATGCATCGGAACCTTTATCTGAACATTGCCACTACAAAGTCTTCAGTTCCTATGATCGCCGAAACTTTCATCTGATCACCGAGGCCTCAGTCTATGTTTTTCCTCCTGTTAGTATTTAGCATCTCTGATGCCAATGTGTTCATCTATTTTCATGCTATCGAAATTTTTCTTCTCTTCGATTGAAACCCGTAGTATTTCTTCCTTCCACAGTTGCGGCTCCGTAGTGAACTATTTTGCTGTCAGTTAGTCTTTAGCATCTCTGACGCCGAAGTTTCCATCTGCTCGTGGAACCCGTAGTCTATATTTCATCCGCGGTTATGGCTCCATAGTGAACTATTTTTCCGCTACGTTTTTCTTATTCCTTTCGACTGCCGAAGAGTTCATCTATTGATTGATCGAAAGCCTTAGTCAGTTTTCCTCATGCTTTTGCTGCTCGCTAGTGGACTATTGTGCCAATGATTAGTGTTTCCATTTTCTGCCACGTATTCTTTATTCCCTCTGATCGGTGATGATTTTGATTTATCAGCTTCCTTTGATCATTATATTCTCCACAGTTGTGGAACTTCTAGTCACTGTATTCTCTTCAGTTGCGGCTCCTCAGAGGACTAATTCACCGATGGTTTCTCTGTAGTTCTTTCGATCGCTGCAGAGCTGCTTGGTTCTAAACTCTCTAACAATTAGTCTTTAGTCCTTTTGATCGTCAACAATTTCCTCTTCTCGCGAAAGCTGTAGTCTGTAAGTCTTCCATCATTTCGACGCCGTAGGGAACTAGCTCATCGACCGTTAGTCTTTAGTTCCTCTGATTGGCAATGATTTTGTATTGTTTTGAAACTCATAGTAATTCTTTCTTTCCCAATTGCGGCTCTTTAGTAGACTAACTCACCTGCGGTTAGTGTTTTCAAGTTCCAACGTTGAAGTTTTCATTTGCTCACAGACCCCGTAGCTTATCTTTCTTCCATAGTTGTGGCTCCTCAAAGGACTAATTCACCGACGGTTAGTCTTTAGAACCTCCGATCGCCGATGAGTCTATATTGTTTTGGAACCCGCAGCAACTTTTTCTTCCATCGTTGCGGACCCTTAGTGAACTATCTTGCCACTTCGTTGTTCTTAGTTATTTTGCGCTATCGGAATGTTTCTTGTCATCAATTGGAATCCGTAGTCAGTTTTCTTCCCATCATTGTGGCGCCTTTGGGAACTAGCTCGCCGATTGTAGTCTTCACAACTTCCGATTGCTGCTTGAAAAATGTTTCGATGGTGTAAAAAATTTCAACGATACGCCTATCTGACGATGGGGTCTTCCACCTACTATTTATCTTCCATATTTCGGTGGCTAATGAGATCTTCTGATCCTCTCCCAAGCCACCAAAAGCTACACTTATGAAATTTTCATCCAAATAAAAAATAGAGGCTTTCAAATTTGTCAGTGAGCTTCATATCCTTCATACTATCGAAATGAATTATTTTTTGTGAACTAAATAAAAATAAATTTATTTGGGAGATAACAGGATCTACATAGAGCCAGTCCTTTTTCATACTGGATGAGTCTTCACAGAGCTAGTCCTTTTTCATACTAGATGTGGGATCTACACAGAGCGAGTCCTTTTTCATACTGGATGAGTCTTCACAGAGCTAGTCTTTTTTGATAATAGATGTGGGATCTACACGGAGCCAATCCTTTTTCATACTAGATGAGTCTTCATAGAGCTATTCCTTTTTCATACTAGATGTGGGATCTACACAGAGCCAGTCCTTTTCCCTACTAGATGAGTCTTCACAGAGATAGTCCTTTTTCATACTAGATGTGGGATCTACACAGAGCCATTCCTTTTTCATATTGGATGAGTCTTCATAGAGCTATTCCTTTTTCATACTAGATGTGGGATCTACACAGAGCTAGTAATTTTTCATACTGGATGAGTCTTCATAGAGCTAGTCCTTTTTCACACTAGATGTGGGATCTACATAGAGCTAGCCCTTTTTCATGCTAGATGTGGAATATACACAGAACTAGTCCTTTTTCAAACTAGATGTGTCTTCATAGAGCCAAACCTTTTTCATGCTGGATGTGGGATCATCACATACATCTGACAATGGAAGGAACCAATCCTCTCACCATGTCATAGCTCTTGCATCTGACCATGTAAGGAACGAATCCTCTCACCATGTCGGAAGGGCACAACACTTACATCTAACCATGGAAGGAACCAATCCTCTCACCATGTCAGAAGGGAACAACACCTACATCTGACCATGGAAGAAACTAATCTTCTCACCATGTCAAAAGGGCTCAGCACGGGCACATCCCTTCCTCTTGGGAGAAATATTGATGTAGAGAGCACCAAGCTTCTCCCTAAAGTACTCAAACTTCACCCTAGTGAATGGTTTAGTCAACACATCATCTATCTGTTCATCTGTCACAACATACTGGAGATTCACTGCTACTCTCTGCACCATATCCCTGATATAGTGATACTTGATCTAGATATTCTTTGACTTGTCATGGAACACGGCGTTCTCTGACAACTTCACACAATTCTGGTTGTTGCAATATATACAAGTAGCACCTAACTGCAGATCAAATAAATCAGACAGTAGGTTCCTTGGCCATACTACCTCACAACTAATTGAACAAGCTGTGACATACTCTACTTCAGCTGTACTCAGTACCACATAGGATTACTTCCTGCCAAACCAAGAGATCACACCTGATCCCATACTAAAGAAGCACCCTGAATTGATATTCCTATCGATGGAACTACCTACCCAATCTGAATCAACATAACCCTCCAGGTTAATATTCTGATCAGTCTTATACTTGATCCCATAATCCACTGTACCCTTCAGGTACCTTAGAATATGCTTTGCAGCAATAAAGTGAACATGTATCGGCTCTATCAGGAACTTTCTCAAGGTGTTCACAGCAAAGAAAATATCTGGTCTCGTATTTGTCAGGTACATCAAGGACCCAATCATCTTAGGATACATCGTTCCATCAACCAACTCAGATGAAGCATCACTCAATAGCTTTAGGTTCAATGCCATAGGTGTGGTTAATGCCTTGCAGTCCATCATCCCAAATCTCTTTAGGATCTCTACTTCATGATTCCCTTGTCCAAGGAAGATTCCATCCACATTCTGCCACACCTCCATGCCTAGGAAATAATGCATCATAACCAAGTCCTTCATTTCAAACTCGGCAGCAAGCTTTCTCTTCGTATTAGAAATCAACTCATCCATACCTGTTACAAACATATTATCTACATACAATAGGAGCATCACTGGGTTTCCATGTTCAACCTTGTAGTAAAGGTTGGAATCTTCTTTACTCTTGGTAAATCCCAAACTGGATAGAAAGCTATCAATTCTGCCATACCATGTCCTAGGTGCCTATTTCAAATCATACAGGGCTTTCTTCAATCTACACACATGAAATTCCCTATCACGTGTCTCCAAAACTGAGTGGCTGCTCCACATACACTTCTTCTTCTACTACACCATTAAAGAAAGAAGTCTTGACATCCATCTGGTATATCTTCCATTTCATCACTCTAGCCAGAGAAAGTACTAATCTAATGGAAGTGTATCTGGCTACAGGTGCAAACGTTTCTTCATAATATATTCCTTCTTTCTCGAAGAATCCACCAGCCATGAATCTTGCATTATATTTTTCTATTCTACCATCTACAGCATGTTTGAACTTGTAGATCCATTTGGAGGTCACTACAAACTTCCCCTCAGGTCTTGGGACAACATCCCAAACATCATTCTTCATGATCTATTGCTACTCTTCGATCATAGCATCCTTATATTCTTTCTTTTTTGTCGATTCTTCATAGTTGGAAGGTTCTTTATCAATGAAATCACATAATAGGGCTACATAACTAGAATAGGACCGGGTTCTTTTCCTTTCTCTGTGTGATTCTTCTAGAGCCCCATATATTTCTGCACCTTGGATAGCTTCTCGTACCTAAGCAAGTTTCCTTTTGTGAGGATTCTTCTCCTGAGGTGGATCTACAGGTTCTTGAGGCTCTTCTATTTCTTGATATTCTTCTTAATATTCTTTATTCATGTTTGTGTCATGAATTCTGGGTTCTTTTGTTTCTTCAGGTTCTTCAGTAGGTCTCTTTATGGATTTGTTGTAAGCTGAGTCTTCATCAAATGTCACATCCCTGCTGATGTCGATCTTCTTCAATCCTGGGAAGTATATTCTATAAGCCTTTGAGCTTTGAGAGTATCCCACAAATATACCCTTCCTTTCTGAAGGATCTAACTTTGTACTCTTTTCTCTCAGAATGTGTATGTACACTGGGAAACCGAATATTCTGAGATGGATGACTTCTGGTTTCTTTTCGAAAAAGACTTCTTCAGGTGTCTTATTCTCGAGTACTTTGTGTGGAGTATGGTTCTGTACATACACCACTGTTCATGGAGCTTCTACCCATAGATGTATGGGAAGATCTTGATCATGAATCATGGCGCTTAAAACTTCCATGATAGTTCTATTCTTCCTTTCTGCAACTCCATTCTATTGTGGATTATATGGAGTGGTTAACTCCCTCTTAACCCCTGAATCTTTGCATAATTATTTGAATTCATTCGATGTGAATTCTCCGCCATTATCTGATCGAAAAATATTGATCTTCTTTTCTATGTGGTTCTTGATCAAGGCTTTGAATTCTTTGAACTTGCTGAATACTTCATCTTTGTTCTTCATAAAGTATATCCATGTCTTCCTAGAAAAATCATCAATGAAAGAAACATAGTATACATACCCGCTTAATGAACTGGATGAAATTGGACTGCATACATCACAGTGGATGATTTCCAATATTCCTTTTCCCTTGCTCTTGCTACTTGGAAATGTCTTCTTTGTGTTCTTTCCTTTTGTACATCCTTTGCAAACACTGTCATGTTTTGTTTGCATTTTTGGAATACCTTCAACATCTTTTCTTACAAGTGGTAGTGCCCTGTAATGCACATGTGCAATCCTTCTATACCAAATTTCATTTGGTTCTACTGAGTCATGAACCAAATCTTTTTCTTGTTGGCCCTTCAATTTGTATAGACCTCCTTCTTGTTCCCCAATCACTATTGCATCATCAAAAGTATTTCCCTTTGGCCACATAAGAACTTGGTTCCATGTGAGATAGTTCCTGTGAGCGCAGAGATCAACACATATTCTTCATCACTTGAAGAATCATCACTTTCTTGTCTGATTCTCTTTGTGGAAGGTTCATCATCCTCTGCAGCATGAGCATGATGTATTCTCTTGTTTCCTTTTTTCTTCTTTGAGTTCCCTTTGTTAGGGAATTATTTGGATATGTGACCTTTCTCATCACATGTCTAACATCTAATAGTAGACATATCTCTTCTAGAGTGTGAAATATTACCTCTGGAGTGATGATGGTCCCTTCTGGTTTTCCTGGTGTGGGCTGTGAGACCTTGATCTTCACTTCCCATCTTTTATTCTTAAGCTTCTATCCGAGCCTATTCTTGAGAGAATTCTTCCCATAGTCTGTTGAACTTGACTATCTTATTTCTAGCACAGATACCTTGAATGAAAGACTCCCATGCCCTAGGTAGACCATTCAGGGTGGTCATCACAATATCTGCATTCTCACTTCTACATCTATTGCTTCCAGTTGTTCCTTGATCTGAGAGACCCTTGTAAAGTAAGACTGGATGGTCTCTGCATTCTATATCTTTACATTCTTCAGTTGGTTTCTCAGAGTCGTCTTCCGGTTTATGTTCTTCCCTTCAAATAGTTTGGTTAGTGCATCAAACATAGCTTCAGGTGTATTTAGGGAGGACACCTATGGTATGAGGTGATCCTTGATTGATTCAACAATAATCCTCTTATCCATAACCAACTTCTTCTTGTGTAAGGCCTTAGCCTCATCTCCCTCTGGCACTGGAACCTCCTCGTTGATATAGGAGTCCAACTCATTTTCTTCCAGTACCGGGGAGATCCTATACTTCCAGGCTCATAAGTTATTAGCTCCCTAAATATTTTCATCAAGCTTGGTATGATGATACATCTTAACTCAGAACCTCAAATGGAAATACAAAATATTTATATCTTGCTAGGTTAAGATGTTCGATCTGGATCTGGAGCTGACTTTCTGCAGTGCTGGTTGAGGAGCAGATAAGGGTTTGAATTTTCCAGAGTTCTGTCCAACCAAATGCTTTGATCTTGAACTCTAAACATTGAGTTTGAGGAGGAGATCAATCCAGGCCTGGGTTCACTCAAAAATTCCACTTCTATGAAAAGCCCTAATTTATGGCAGCAGTGTCGGGTCCAAAATTGAAAAAAACTCAAAATCAGATTCTGCTTCAACAGAAAGATGCACCCTAGGGAGGAGACTCAGCCCAACCTTCTTTTTCTGAAAATCTGTGGAGAGAGATCCAAAAAGTAGGAAGCCCTAGTTCCCGTAGCTACACAGTGTATTCTTCTCAGGTTAGATCTGATACCATGTTAGAATTTTATCATTTAAGCTAGGATTAACTAGGATATTTAACTAAGAGAATAACAAGCACAACAATAAAAAACAAGATACAATGAACACAATGTTTTTCCTTGGGGAAACCATAAATGGAGAAAAACCCATAACTTCTTCAGATATAGAATCAACACCAAAAGTAAAACCCCAAAATAGTAAGATGATCTTTCGACAACAATAGCCTCTTTCTTTCTAGCCCCAACAACTTCTTCTTTCTCAGCTATGTGCTACAACTGAGTGTGAGTGAGTGTGTGATAAATAGAGAGACTCACTCTCTATTTATAGTAATTCCTGAGTTGACAATAACTCACTAGGAAAGAATTCTCTAGGAGATTCTAATAACCCTAGGGCCCCAGAAATGCATCAACTTTAACACTTGAATAATAGGAGGGTTACCCACAATGACTTGACATGACTTGTTTGCATTATTGAATATCCCGATAGGAACATTGGGGTGTGACATGAATCAAATACATCACATATACTTCCTAGAATAAACATCGGGGTACAAGACATAAGATATACAAGTGAATACATTCTGAAGTTACAAATACATCAACAAAGTCATAGAGGGTAACCCTTCCTATTGTTCAAGGGTTAAATTCCCCATGGTTGTGGGGCCTTAGGTTTATTAGACTCTCCTACAGAAGTCAGCCCTAGTGAGTTATTGTCAAGTTGGGAATTACTATAAATAGATAGTGAGCCTCTCTATTTATCATACATTCACTCACACTTAGTTGTAGCGCATAACTGAAAGAGAAAGAAGAAGTCAGGACAAGAGATAGAGAGACTACTGTTGTCACGAGATCATCTTACTATTTTTGGGTTTTACTTTTGGTGTTGATTCTATCTCTGAGGATGTTGTGGGGTTTTCTCCTTTATGGTTTCCCCGATGAAAAACTGTGTGTTCATTGTCTCTTGTGTTTGATTTCTATGCTTGTTATTCTCTCAGATAAGATCCTAAGATCATATTGCTGAAATAGATAAAAATCTAACATGTTGCACAAAAGAACCATAATTTTTCTTTGTTGTTGTATAGTGCTGCAAACTGCACCAAAATATTTTGCAAGTTTTTAACTTGTTTTTCCTGATTCACTAATTATCTTGAAGGGGGTTTTTTCCATGAGGTTTTCCCCTATTTCCTTTGTTTATTAAGCAACATTTTTTTATCTTTTAGATTGTATATGGGTGAATTTTGGCCTTGTTTCCAGAGCCCACAGTTGTCTAAGTTAGGATTCATGGTGGTGTTAGTATTTGTAATCCTCCCTTGTCCAAATTGTCTATTATATTATATTTTCCTAACTTAGTATCCATTTAGCAATTATTGGGTCCCCTAGTACCATTGGGTCCACTTGGCCTAATGGCGCCATATGTACTAGTCACTAGAGTGTGAGGAACACCGATAGATGCTAAATGAGACTGATTGCACTTGCATGCATTAGTTTAGACGCCTCCTAGACCAATCCCTACATTTTAGGAGCCACTGGGAGTGCCGACACCAACCTCCTTTAGGTTTTAGGAGTTGGTAACTAGTTAAGATTAGGTGTTCCTCAGTTACATTTAGCTAGTTCTCCTCCATTTTAGTTAGTGCCAGTTATGCATGGATTCTTGTGGGAAGGCGACAACTCTCACCTACCACTACAGTTAGAATAGTTTGATTGATGTTAACTGATGGATAGACTAAATTAGACATATGGAGATAGTCTGATGGACTCCGATAATGATTTAAACATATTTAGTTAGCCATGCAGTCAGATACAGTCAGATCCTTTTGGTGGTTTCTAATTCATCCCTAATGATTTGAATTCCTCCTTATGTAACACCATTGTAGCACTGAATATTGTAATGAAGATGATACTGTAATTAACTAAGCAATACTTGTCTGTTTCCTTTGACATTTGATTTGTTTATTATGTATTTTTCATTCCTATTCACTGCATAATAGTTAATAATTTGATTGCACTCATTTCTTGATAATCTAATGGCACAACAATTCTATTATGGTGTTGCAGAAAGAAATAACATGCCTATTCTGGAAGCAATGAAGATAATCATACATGCTTAATATATTCCTAGGCATATATGGGATGAAGTAGCAAGAACGACAATTTTTGGACAAAATAGATTATCTCATAGTTCCCTTGGATTCAAGACTCTTGAAGAATTGTTCATAGGAAAGAAGGACGAAGTAAACCATATCAAGATATTTACTTGTCTGGTATATATTCACATTCCAAAAGAAAAGAGAACCAAGTTGGATCCTTCCAGAAAGAAGGGAATATTTGGATGATACTATGAATTCTCCAAATCCTTTAGAATATACATTATAGGATTCCATCACATGGATTTCAATAGGGATCTAACATTTGACAAAAAATCATATCTCAAGAGATATATAAAGTTCCAGCATGAGGAAGTATATGAAGAATATGTACCTCCCAGAAATATAGAAGCTCCACCCACCCCTGAAAATGAAACTTCAGAGGAACCTGATATGCTAGAACTTCAAGAACCTCCTACTATGGATATATCCCAAAAGAGACAACCTGCTTGGGTAAGAGAAATCATACAAGAAGCATAGAAGTATGGAGCTCGAGAAGGCTCCACAAGGGTAGGAAAGGGACCAACTCCATTCTCAAGTTATGTAGCCTTAATGTGTGATATTGTAGATCAAGAACCTACCAATTATGAAGACATTGTATAAAAGAAAGAATGGATAGAATAAATGACTAAAGAATACCAATCAATAATGAAGAATAATGTTTGAGATATAGTTCCTAAACCATAATGAAAGAGTGTGGTATATTCCAAGTGGATCTACAAGATAAACCATGCAACTGATGGAAGTATTGAAAAATAAAAATCAAGGTTTGTGGCTAGAGGATTCTCTCAGAAAGAGGGAATTGATTATAAAGAGACATTTGCACCAGTAGAAAGGTACACTTCCATCAGAACCACCATGGCACTTGCACCCATGATGAAGTGAAGTTTACACTAGACGGATGTAAATACAACCTTCCCGAATGGTGTGATTGAAGAATAAGTTTACATTGAACAAACACAAGGATTTGTAGTCAAAGACAGAAAGAATTACATATGTAAGTTGATTAAGTCTCTATATGGACTAAAGCAATATCTTAGAGCTTGGTACAGAAGGATATATAGATTCTTGACAAGCTTGGGATTTCGAAAAAGTAAAGTCAAACCTAACCTTTACTTTAAGGTTATGGATGATGAACCTGTCATATTATTGTTGTATGTGGATGACTTATTTCTCATAGGAAATGAGAAACAAATAATACAATGAAAGAATAAGTTCACTAAATAATTCAAGATGAAAGATCTTGGATTGATGCTCTATTTTTTAGGCCTTGAAGTATGGCATAGGCCACAAGGAATATTTCTCAACAAGGGAAAGTATGTTGTGGAAATATTAAATAGATTTTATATGTTGGATTGTAAATCCATGACCACAGCCATGGATACTAACCTCAATTTGTTGTATGAAAAATCATCAAAGTTAGTTGATGTGACTCAATACAAATAGATTATTGGGTAGTTGATGTATCGAAATAATACTAGGATAGATATATGGTTTTCTATGGACACCCTGAGTTAGTATCTAGTTAAACCTAGACGTGTTCACCTGATAGCTGCAAAGCATATGATGAGGTACCTGAAAGGTATAGTAGACTTTGGAATATACTATGATGGATATCATGGCTAAGTATTATATGGTGATACATATGTAAAATGGGTTGGAAGTACCTCAGACAAGAAGAGCACCTCAAGTGGATGTTATTGTTTGGGATCCACCATGATCTTATGGTTTAGCAGGAAGCAATATAGTGTTGCTCTCAGCACAACTGAAGCATAGTATATAGCATATTGTTCTACTAGTTGTGAATCCATATGGTTTCAGAATTTGATGTTACGTGTAATGTCCCAATTCAAAAATTTCCAGCAAAGGCAGAATTTTGGAAAAATTGTCTTAACTAGTCTTGACTCTAGGGGATTCGAATGGCACAAGAGGGTCTCGAATTTGTTTGGGACTAATCTAGGGAGTGTTAGGAATTTTCAATGTACTCGCTGATAAATTTATTACATTTCATATACATCTTCAACTTTATTTTGGAATGATGGAAAAAAGGGAAGAATTACTAGCAATTTATGATGCAATTCCACCTAGGGTTTGGGTAGAAATGGCTCTCCAACTCCTATGCATCCCTCCAAACTTTTCAAAAAGAGCATGTGGATTGTAATTAGACTTAATTTATAGTAATTTGGTGTGGTTAATATTTATAAAACATAGGATTAAAGATTCATATTTGAATTCATAAATTCAGTGATATTTGCTTAAGGCAAATGGGCGTCCGTAAGAACCTGCTACCCAAATATGATGCAATGGGAGCACACAAGTGGGTCAAAACAAAAATGCACATGCACCCCTTGTATGCACACATGTTCGCCCTCTTTGGTAGTGGCAAACCTCCACGTTGGATTTCTAGCGTGGACAATAAGAGCATTCACGCGCTCGTGTGCCTATGCACGCACACATATGTGTACGTGCTCGTGTGTTTGGCATGATCACACATAGGGATGTGCACGTGTCCCTGTGTTAAAAAAAATAGTGAACAATTGTTTTTTTTTCTACCCACCCGTGAGCACGTAAGGAGGCGTTAACGACCCCCCAAGGAGACGAAAATGACCCCCAAGGAGCCCAATGAAATTGTATAACTTGCCTAAAACAATGTTGGAGTAAGGAGAATAGAGTAGGAATGCATTTTTTTTGTTTATTTCAATGTTTCTTATTGTTTTTCAAATAAAATACAACATTAAAAAAATGCGAAAATCAATTGAAATGGGAAAAAAGTTTTATATTGTAGGTGCAAATTACCTAAATAAAATGACAAATACCAATGAGACATACCAATAAAGGAATGAAATAAACCAATCATAGGACCGAAACCCTGAATTAAACCAATAAAACCATGAATTAAACCAAGAAAACCCTAAAGATGAATTACTCGGTGATTTAAACCAATTAAGAATTTTGAGTGATGAACTGAAGAACACTAGGGAACCCTCTCGAGTTTCCCTCACCACATCACTACAAAACATAATAGAATATATCAACATTTACCACAATGAGATAGCCAATTTGAGCGAATATAGGGCTCGAATGAGGGAGCATTATAGCACTGGTATATCCAAAGAGGATATAAAAAACTTGAATATCACAAAATCCCAACTGTGGGGAAAATTTATAAATCTGAGAAAAAGACAGCCTCCAGATGTGAGGATGAGGTGAGTTTGCATGAAATAGTGTAATTACCAACCATGGAGAGAAAACGAGAGGAAGAGATGGTTCATGGTTTTTGACAAGCCTCCATGCAACAATGTCAAGGTCCCACAGTATTTTATCAGGGAACTGTGGGCTGAGTTTTTGTTAGGGTTCCATGTGAACTACTTCAACATCACTAAGTTCCAGTGCATCAGTTTTGGCTCAGCCTAATATCGACCTCACGCCCACTGAAACCCACTCGCTAGGCAAGACCCAAACCCACTTCCTCAACTCCCTGGGTTAGCTAATACGGTATATGAGATCCAAGAGTCTGTTAGGTGTGCCACATGGCACCTTCTCAGGAATACCACATTTGTAGTTATGTCCTCACAGAGCGAGTAGGACCACTCCAAGAAACACACTTTTGCACAGTCTACTGGTGGTGAGCCAGGGAGAGCAGCTACAGGTGGTAGCCAAGATGATCCATCTAGCTTGATGGGATCAGTGCCACATCATTTTTCTCATTGTGAGAATCCATGCTAGGTTCCCATGCAGAAGCATACCACAGAGAGCTACCTACACCAAGTTAGTTATCATTTTATTTAATGTTCAAGTATTAATTATACGTTTACAATCTCATAATTTATAATAAATTTATCTTAGAATCATATGTTGATGACTTGATTTTTTTTAATGTACATCTATTCAGTGCTGAGTCTCCAACACCCATGTGGGAGGACGTTGGTTACTTCAACCTAGATGGATCCATGGCAGCTGCAGAGGACATCGCAACACCATATACATAGGAATTTTTCTTTCGGTAATTAAATTTAATGTTAGTAGCTAATCTTGTCATCCAATGTAGTTAATATTTAGTAATTGAATCTAAATATTTTTGTGCAAATGAACAAGTTTCCACAAGACTGAGTGACCAGCCATCCCCACTGGGGATCAGCAGATCCCCTCATGAGTAGGTATCTTGTAATAAAGTATAAATTTAATTTCAGTTTTTATGGATTAGATTTGTATAGTTATATTTTTTATGTACTAATATATGAGGCCATGAATATGTATGCACATCAGAGTGCATAGGCACATCAGTGTCACTATCTCTCCATCGAATTCCTTTTTCCCACCATATATGCCAGGTGTAGCCCCTAGCATACATGTCCCTTTCCCTGCATCCCTCCCCACCCTATTCCATCCATCCCTTGCCTCCCATCAACGACAACACTTCCATCTAGCTCCCCCTTATTTGTCACAACCTTTTCTCACTCCCCTATGGCCCACCTATCCACCACCACACCCCCATCCATCTCCCTCTTCTTTTTCATAGTCTTCGCTCACTCCCCCCTGCCCCACCCACCCACCCCCTCCCTTGTAGTTTCCCATGTTTCCACCTAGCTCCCCCCTCCAACCACATCACACTATCAATCCACACTCACCCATCCCTCCACCCCATCCCAGATCTCATCCCCCTCCACCATATTCCCCCACCACCCTCTTTTCCTCTTCCAGGGTGGCTCATTTCATTCTATACCTAGTTGGTGTTTATCATCATACATCACCACTTCACCCACTCCAGTCCATGCCCTCTCCCAATCTTCCCCTAGTGTTGTAGCCAACGTTGATGTGGCTACATCCTCTGCTATGCCATCCACCCTAGCATTAGAGTAGGTTGTCCATCCCACTGCTCCACCTGCCACCCATGAGGACCAGTCGATTGCTCCACTTTCTAGCCTCGAGGACCAGCTTGTTGTGCTCATGGTGAGATTGATTGGTTTATTAAAATCTTGTGCAATATTAACGAATAATTATCATATGCTGTAAATTGTATGTGTTATCTTACTGTTTAAATGTTGCAGTGGAATTGCTGAGATACTTGGATCATGAAGGAGGGTATCCCACTCATCACTTACATTCTCATCTCAAGTGAGCTCTTTAAAATTTGAAAACATAATTTTAATTTTTAAATTGTGTTTTATACTTGTATAATTTCCTGTAGGTGTTGACATTTGATTGTTGTCGTTTCAGAGGCTAAGGGGAGGTGGTCGAAGTGTCTTGAATAAATGAGCTTCCTCTATCTATAAGAAGAGGAATCTCAATTTTAGAGGTTCCCCTAGGAGCTCTAAGGGTGGGAAAGAGGATTGAGAGACCCTCCTATATACGGCACGAGTTTCCATTGTATAGACATTGGGAACGTTGTTCTCTTTTTCACTACTACTGTATATGATTGGAAATTTTTGTATATTAATATATCATTTTGTACTTCTTTATATTACTTTGTCTTTTATTACAGATTTGCATGCATTATGTCAAATGCAGTAGTAGTTTAAAATTGATGCGCTTACAATACTTATTGTTGACGAAGCAAAAAAGTCTATATGTTCACAATAAAATGCATAAAAAATTTAACATTATAGGTTAGTTAACAAAAAATTACACAAATGCATAAATGTGTACAATAACAATGATAATTGAAATTTAACTCCTATAGAACCCTAACTCATATTGAACCAACATACCAACACCTATAGTCTTATTCATTGTCCAAATTGCAATAGAAAGCACTTGCTTTCCTTTGGTATTTACATAGTAATTATTGTCTCATTTTGAAAGCTAGAAATTGATATTGGAATGATCTTCTCTCACCATTTGATTGACTGAAAATTTCATGGTATTGATGAGTTGAGAATCATATTGAACATGATTGTTGTTGGCCTGCATTTGTTACATCTACTTGGAAAACATTGATTTTGATAAATTTGGTAATTCATATCATTTGAATACGAAATTGACATTACTTACTCTCATTGAATACATACATATTTGTTATTATATTGTTGAGAACTTGCAATTTTAATGATCTATTGTACTAGTTGCAATTTTAACAATTTAAGGGTTAGCATACATAACCTAGGGTTTAGAATCAATGAGGAAGCCCTAACCCTAACTGAAGTTTAAAGTTTAGCATGCATAACCTAGGATTTATAATCAATTAGAAAACCCTGACCGAAACAGTGTTTTGGGGTTAGCATGCATTAAATAGGGTTTAGAATCAATGATGAAACCCTAAACCTAGGAGGGAAACCCTAACACCAACCCTACCTAACCATCTCTTGTGGCCTCTTATAAAGTACCATTTTGTTTGTATATTAGAATGCCTAGGATTGTAGTCATATGTCACAGGTTCTTTATAGACTAATCAAATGAAATGCTTCAAATATTAAGCATGGATTACTTCACATAAACTAGGGTCAGAGATTCCCAAGCACTCCTTTTATAAACCATAGTGAAATAAGTAAAACATAGCTCATCTTCATATTACATGTGTTTTGGACTTGCCTTGTTCATATCAATAGGCCTTCTACTCCATATTCTAACCTTTACTAACCCTAGAATTGTCTATCAAAATACACTATAATACTACCCATTAGGCAGCCATAAGACACACCTAAACCATTCTACTCTAGCCTAACCCTTTCTAAAACCTTTTCCCTAGAATCCTTCCTTTCCCTCTCTCTAAAGCAAGTCTTATTCCTTTCATTTCCACACTACTTAGACCCCCACAGATCTCCCTATATCTCTAACTGTAATACCCATTATGGACATCCCTACAACATCATTAACTCATCCTAAGATACCCTAACTTCTTCACTGTAATATCCTATTTAGGGCATCTTTAATAGCCTTCTTACCCACCTATCATAGCCTCAGGTCACTTCCTTGCCTTCCTATCTTACCAACTCACTAACGCCTCACATCAAATTTGTCCATAACCCAATTTAAAGTGGCACAAACCCACCCTAAAGGGACTGTACATAAACAATCATTCCCATCCATACTTAAACAAATTGGACAGTGGTATATAAGCATCCATAACTTGGCAAAATACTTTAAAATTCCTTGAATTGCTTGAAAGCCATTGTGTCATCAAAATCCAAGTGAATATACTTCTTATCAATCATACTTGAGTTGAAATTACATCTTGGAATGTCATAAGACATTTTACTTGAATGGAAATTACGTTTTGGACTATCACAAGAAATTTTACTTGACTGGAAATTTGATTTGGTTAAGAGTCCCATTGGCTTGGAAACTTGGCACTTATAAAATTGTTTATCACCGATGTTTACTTAAAAAGATTGTATCATTGTCTTGACAAGCTAAAAAGTGAAATATAGGACTGTCATAATGCTAAATGGTTGGCTCAAAATAATTTTTTTTGATGGTACCTTTCACTAATTCAAAGTGCCATTTCAACTCTTGTTTATCATTAAAACTTTCATTTGGGATTGTACACTCATTTTGGCAAGCTGGAAATTAGTGTTTTGGACTTTCATAATCATTTTGACTTGGATGGAAATAATTCTTAGTTTGACAGTCCTATCTTCATGAAAAATAGATTTATTGGGGTATATGTCAATCTATTTCAGTTGAAAAAGAGGTTGACTTTGTACGATATGATGATAACGTCTCAACAACACCACTAACATGCTTCAACCCATTAGGGGAATTTTGAGGTCTAAAATGGGCCTCATAAGAGATATAATAAAATATTATGAGTTAGGCATTTTGTGAGGAAGGTATATTTACAACTTATCTCTTACACTATAACTAATGCAACTATGGTTGAGTTAAATTGAAAATATATCTAAAATAAAACCAATAAAAGAATCGTCTTTGATATGACTAAAAGTAAAGTACTTTTGAGTACATAAATTACTTTTAAATATAATATGATGAATGTATGTATAAAGTAATGTACTCAGTTACTTTTTCAATATTCAAAATATGTTTTCAAACCATGTATTTATAATTTTGAATTTTAAACATAAAATTAAATTTAAATGAGTAAATTGTCATTTCTTATATATATATATATATATATATATATATATATATATATATATTAAACATAAAAATTAATTTTAAAATATAAATATAAAATTATATATTAATTTTTTTTTAATATTTTTAATACACATTCAAAAACACGTGTAAACTCATTTTTAATAGTTTCTTATGATCTATATTAAATATATCACATATCATTTTTAATGTAATAATTAGTAACATCATTAAATAAATTTAAAATAAAAATGTTAAATTTTGGGATGACGGAATAGTACATAAATTTCTACCACGAAAAAGTTGAGTTAATATTAAGCAAATGAGATTATATGTAATAAACATTATTATTATATGTAATAATTTTTTTAATAATATAATATCTTATTATGATATAATAGTTCATTCAAATTGTTGCATTAAGGTTTTATGTAAGTATTTGGTTTTGTAACTTGAATGTATGTGTCTAATTTATGTTGGTATAGATGCAGGTCTTTCAAAGGTTAAAAGTTGATAGTAAAATATGAACCTTGAATAATACGTAAATTTAAAATAAAATGGTATTAATAGTAAAATTCAACTTGATGGAAATATATATAGTAATTTATTATAATATAATATTTATTTTTATAAAATAAATAAATATATTTTTTATATTTAAATAATAATTATAATAGATTATTATATAAAGAAAGTATTTAAAAAACAAAAACTATTAATCATAAAATTGTTTTTATTATAAGATGTTAAGTGATTTTGATCTTAAATAAATATTTGACATATATATTTTAAATATTGAAAAAGTAATTACATAGTTTTAGTTTTGAGTAGACAATTTTCTTTTTG
The DNA here is from genome assembly GCA_001517045.1 of Pseudotsuga menziesii. Lineage (NCBI taxonomy): Eukaryota > Viridiplantae > Streptophyta > Pinopsida > Pinales > Pinaceae > Pseudotsuga > Pseudotsuga menziesii. Next base: position 149,867 of record LPNX010356367.1, on the reverse strand, counting down.
GTATTTGTAATTTATTTTATATTGAAATATAAAAAAGTAATTACATTTGAATAAAACATTTAGTTTTTTGGTATTTGTAATTTATTTTATATTAAAATATAAAGAATACTTTTCTTTCTAAGTACTTTAAGAGTACTTTAGTACATTTATATTATTCAAAAAAATCTATGAGTACTATTTTCATAATGAGTACTTTAATTACAACATTGATATAGTTAACTATGGGTTTTCATTCACCATTTACAATTTGACAAATAAGCATCCTTAACTCAACCAATCCCACCTCAACTATTATAGATGGTGTCATCCTCTAGAATGTGATTGGTTCTTTTAAAGTGGATTTTGATAGTACATTTTTTGTTTCGAGGCCCATTTTTTACCTCAAAATTTCCCTAATGCACATGCATAATTGAAATGAAAACGTCCCATAAAAATTGTTCTTCCTTGACAAATAAAAAATGAAACAAGTTCATGAATATGGGTCTTCTATAATGATCTATTGTACTTGTTGTAATTTTAATGATCTAAGGGTTAGCATGCATAACCTAGGGTTTAGAATCAATGAGGAAACCCTAACCCTAATTGAATTTTAATGTTTAGCATGCATAATCTAGGCTTTATAATCAATGAGGAAACCCTAACAGATAATATCCTATTTAGGGCATCCCTAATAGCCTTCTTACCCACCTATCATAGCCTAAGGTCACCTCCTTGCCTTGCTATATTACCCAATCACTTTCTCTCTTTTCATCCATATTGATCCTTCCTTTGGTAGCAACATGTTCTCTTTGGGTGTACAGTCATCATTTGAAGGGTCATTTTGGCTAGCAAGTTCCTTTTATTTTAGAGGATTTTCCTTAGTCATCATCTTGATGGCCTACACAAGTACATGACGACCTATCCAAAGGTTTTCACTTAGGATATCTAACAAAATAAACACCATTAAAGTTTACTTAGCAAATTCAACCCAAAATTATTTCAAATTAGCATGCATAACCAATGCTAGAATCTACCTAATCATAAAGATAATATAAGCTAAAATTCAAATCGCCAAGTACACAATATTTGGCCAACTGAAACAGTTCTTATGTATATGTATATATATTATATGTACGTATATATATTTGGAAACCATAAGTGAAGCTAGCCCCAAACTATCATTGTTGTCATTAAGGTATCCACACTATAATTGTTTTCCTCGTTAGGGTTTATAAACCCTAATCATCTTTCATTATAGAGACACATGACATTTCAAGAAAGAATAGCACCAGTTTCGAAATCAACATGTCTATCCTAGGATGATTCCTCAAATCCTATGTCTTTGACTATTGCATCAACACAAGAACGAAGACCTCCATATAAAATCAACTAAACTTAAAAAAAAATTCTTCTAAGCAAGGAATCAAAAGAAGCTTGAGACTTATCAAGTTAAGTTTTCCATGGTTTTGTCCTAACCTCCACATATCATAGAAGAACAAGACTGCAATATCACCAAATACATTATCTCTTTTATTTGCATCTTATACAGGATTGTAACCCTAATTCTACCTCTATTTCCTTCACAACAAGAGCTATATATTCTGCAAGACAACCATCAATTCCTCTAGTATTATATATCCCTCTCCAAGGTTTAACTACATATATAAACCCTAGTGTCCTCATACATATCCAAGTTTCCTCATGTAATGCATTCATCCTCTAGTTGTGTACCGCATATTCTTGTTCCCAATGCTCCTCAACATATGTGTCAGAGGTGGTTACAATGCTCCAATGCTTATCCTCAATATGTGTGCCAAGGTGGTTACTATTCTCATTTGCTTCTCCTCAACATGTGTGTGAAGGTGGTTACTATGGTCCAATATTTCACTTATCTTCATCCTCATATCACAAGGCAACCCAACAAAATAAACCCTAGTCCAAGTGTATGTTAACACCACAAAGATACATCCCTTAGGGAACTCTTTCCAAGCATATAACATATACGGAACCTCTTATTACAACAAATTAAAACATCAATAAATCTACTGAGAAAAACCCTATTTTATGAAACCAAATCACATTGAAGTCACAAGGCCATGAAAACATGGTGGAGAGGGCCCACTAGAGGTAACGAAATTCTAGGAGACCAATGGAGTTGATGGCTCGTTGATCCGAACATTGGTTATTGAATTATGTCGAGTTGGAAGTCGGATGAAAATGTCGTTCAGGGACACTTGGTCACTCTCGGTCCAGGAGAGAAAAACCAAATGGACCAGAAAGATTGCATGTAATTGGATCCAAAAGGTGTGTATGGCCAATGCCGATATTGGAACACCACCAAGACTAGCATGGTGGAGGTTTTTGCAGAGTTGACCCACCAACGTGAGAGTTGCATTGAAGGAAACTAAGCAAAACCCTAGTTTATGAAACTGAAGCACATTGAAGTCAATGGGACATGAAAATGCATTAGAGAGGGACCAATAGAGGTAATGGCATGCCAGGAGACCAACGAAGTCAATGAATCATCGATCCAACCTTCGGTTTCCAAGTTATGTTGAGTTGGAAGTCCCACGAAAATGCCATTCAGGGACACTTGGTCAGTCTCGGTCTAGGAGCGAAAAACCAAATGGAGCAGAAATATTGCATTTTGTTGGCTCTGATAGGTGTGTATGGCCAATGCCGATATGGGAACACCACCAATACTAGCACAAAGGAGGGTTTTATAGATTTGACCTACCAATGCAAGAGTTGCATTGAAGGAAGATGAGTAAAACCACAGTTTACAAAATCGATGCACATTGAAGTCATTAGGCCATGCAAACATGGTGGAGAGGTCCCAATAGAGGTTATGGAATTCCAGGAGATCAATGGAGTCGATGACTCATTGATTCAAACTCTATTTTCTAAGTTATGTTGAGTTGGAAGTTGCATGAAAATGTTGTTCAGGGACACTTGGTCACTCTCGGTCCGGGAGCAAAAAAGAAAATGGAGCAGCAATATTGCATGTTGTTGGCTCCGAAAGGTGTGTATGGCCAATGCTGATATGGTAACACCACCAAGACTGGAATGATGTAGGGTTTTACAGATTTTATCCACTAATGAAAGAGTCTCATTGAAGGAAATTGACAAAAACCCTAGTACACGAAATTGATGCACATTGAAGTCATTGGGCCATGCAAATGCATTGGAGAGTGCCCAATAGAGGTAATGGCATGCTAGGATACCAACAGAGTAATTTACTCATTGATATGACCTCCGGTTTCTGAGTTATGCCGAGTTGGAAGTCGCATGAAAATGTCGTTTAGGGACACTTGGTAACTCTCGGTCCAGGATGACAAGGTAATTGTTGTGCATGGTCAGAGTATGATTAAAAGGTTGAATCAGGACTTCCGAATTCAATTTTCAATGAAGGATTTTGGTCCAACACAACAAATATTGTGCATGATGATTATATGTGACATACAGAACAAAAAATTGTCATATTACTCAAGTTTCATACTCCATAGTGAGCAAGTCCAACTCTGGTATCTATGGAATGTGATTTTCTTTCCATCAATGTGGAAGGAAGTATACTATCTCATATCTCTACTGTCACCTATGTCGCGATTGGAACACTTAACATGTAAGAAAGAAAGGAACTATATTTCTCCAAAAAAATATAGAATAAATGTTACTTGGAAAGATATAATCTGAGTTGTCCCAGAAGACTTAAGATGGGTGTATTTAGCTATGGTATATTATAGAAACTGTGTCTCTTAAACATGAACAACTATTTGACCTTTCTCTTTGTTATACTTTCTGCTTTCATGTTCAATTCTAATTATTGACTCAAATAGAAGAAGGACAAAAAATTACTAGAATAGAAATTAAAATTTAAAGCTGAAAGCATAATGCACAAGTCAAATACACTTACTCACAAGCTTAGGCCTCTTGCACAATTTTCCATAGAATGTCGACTGGGGATCCGATGGATGAACCACTAGTTCTGTTGGGATCGTGGAATGGGATTATTGCTAGGGTAGCCTCCCACTCGACTCCGCATGACCCGAGCATGCCCCCAGGACACATTTTGAAAAATAGGGTTTCTACCAAGTGGAGTGTAAGTGCAATTACCCCATATCATTCAATATATCCATCTCTATCCTCTCTATTGCTAATTGCCTCCATTAATCTCTTGTGCTTTGAATGATGTAAGAAGTAATGTACCTTGGTTTATTTCTTGGTTGACATTTTCTGTAGATGGATGTTCATGCCAACAATCAAGTTGTGAAGTGATAGACCATAGAACCTGGTCTATAATACATGAATACATGCCCACTAGTTCTTCTTGATTTCCCATCTAATGTAAGATATTCACCCTCAACCACCATCGATCCAATAGGAAATTCATTGCCTTCATCATCAATCAATGATCCATTTAGGATTTTCTTACCTCAAGTGCATAATTCCAACCAATAATCTATGCCCCATTCATTGTCTTTTGGGGCAACAACTACATATATGTGTCTTGGTTGTACAACATCTGAGATATGGTCATAGTCTGTCAAAATTGTTGACTGAACCTCCTCTAAGTGGTTTGTTTCACTGAATACACATGGGTCTACTATAAGTGACATACGATCCCAATCATCAACCCAATCCATGCATTCACATTCATCCCATTCACCACTGCTACAAGGGATGCAAAAGAAAGCAATTTTTTGCGTCCATATTTCAAATAGAGGGTTGTTTGAGCTTTGAAATGAATGAAATCCACGTTTTAGTTGTATTTTTATGCAACTATAGGAACGTGATCGATCTATTTTAACCACATGCCAAAAATTCTTGAATGGCATTCCTACCCCTATTGATGTATGTTGCACTTTAGTTCGGTATGAAATTGTTGTAGAGCACCATTAAACTATGGATTCTGCATCTTTGATATGGGGGTTTCTGGTAAACCTCATCTCCTCCCCTTGTAGTGTGGTCTTGATGCATGCATCAGCCCCTTCATGCTCACCTTTTCCGTGCCCAGTCTCAAATTAGTTCCATATATGTAGTACATTATAAGTCTTATGTAACATACTCATCCATTGGAAGAGTCAAGCATTTTTGAACTGGCCCACACAACCATCTGACCATATCCAATGTTGATCCATCTGTATATCTCCCTCCTTTAGCTAATCATAGAAAATTCGAAAACAATATTGCACACAATGCAGATCATGGCATTAAATGTCATCAGTTATGTACACGTTTGTATCCTTATGTATTATCTTGTTGTTAATGCCACTCTCATGTCCATGCCTATACATAATATGTTGATGTATTTGTAACTTCGGAATGTATTCACTTGTATATTTTATATATTGTAGCCTGATATTCCTATCAGGAGAATCGTTTGTATTTCATTGTACCCCGACGTTCCTATCAGGAGAGTCATTAATATAATAAAGTCATGTAAATTCAATGAGGTTAACCCTCCGTTGTAATTCGAGGCAATAGTCCGCACAATTGAGTTGAGGTTAACCCTCATTGTTGATCAGGGAGGGAAAGTTCCCACAGTTGAGGGGCACTAGGGTTATTAGACTCTCCTAGAGATGTTGGCCTTGGTAAGTAATTGTCAAATTGGAAACTAGTATAAATAGATATTAAGACTCTCTATTTATCACACACACTCACCCAACTATAGTGCATAGGTGAGAAAAGAGGAGATCACACAAGTGAGAGAGAGAAGAACTGTTGGAGATAATATTTCTATCTTTGGGTTTTACCACTGCCATTGATGCTCATTCTATATCTAAGGAAGTTGTTAAGTTTTTCCTTTATGGTTTGCCCGAGGATAAATATTTGTGTCTATTGTCTCTTGTGATTGATTGATGTGCATGTTATTCTCTGAGATAAGGTCCTAAGATCATATTTTTAAATGATAAAAATATAACATGGAATTAGAGTTAACCTAAGAAGAAGACACTCTGCAACTGCAGAAGCTAGGGCTTGTTACTTTTTGGGTCTCTCTCCACAATCCATCAGAAAAAGGAGGCTAGGATAACTCTCCATTGAAGCGCGCATCTTTCTGTCGAAGGAGAATTTGATTCCAGGAATTTTCAGTTTTTGTTGCGGGAAATTAAGGATTTTTATAGAAGAGGAATTTTTGAGTGAGCTCAGCATAGTGTTGGGTCCCAAAATTTCCCTTTTTAACCACATCCCTTATAACTTATTTTTCTTGTATTATTCCATTTTGTGCACCAAACAGACATTCTTTCCTCACATGAGCCCTGAATCTTCACAAGTATGATTATTTATTGTTTCATCTTATTAATGATTATGATTTCACAAAGATAGTGCAAGATGTGAGAGATTACAGGTGTAGCAGCTCGAGCGGTCTAGAGAGAATATGATCATCCACTATCAGGTGTGACTTTCTAGTACCATCTATACACATAGATCCAATTAAGGGTCATCATTCCATGTGGGCTGTGACATACATGGATGTGACTGACACGGCTGCAACAGACTGAGCTACAACAATGCGCCACTGCTTGAAGTTAGCTGCAAGCATCTAATCCTTTCTTGAATTGGTTTTGTTATTCATTTACTAGCTCAGGAAACAAAAGTTCCTATATTCCCTACCTCTCTTAATTCCACTCACAACTATAACAGCTCATGTAATAGGAAATCCTAAAGATCGTAGATCTTAATGGCTGCCCGACATTAGTGGTTGAGGGTTAATTTTGTTAATGTATAAGTACAGGTAAGAATTTGGAACCAGGGGTTGGAAAATATCATATTTTTTTGTGTAAGCTGTAACAGACACTGTGTCTTGATTTCACCATTTTAATACAATGAGCAGGATTCTTCGCATCTTTATGTTTTAACTTGTGTTAGTTTCGATGTCTCTATTCGAAGGCTGGGCCCACCTTCCCACAAATATCACCAGGTTAATTAGATGTTTTCTTAATTAGTTTTGTGGTGTGGATGTTACATTATATGAATTTGCTTCAGTAGTTGCAACACTCATGTTAATCGTTGTGTTCTTTGAATACCCAGTACTTGCATTTCCTTTAGGCTACAGCAACGTGGTGTGATAGTCGACTGTGTAGGTTAGTTTCTTTTATGCATGTGTGTAGTAGCTATAACAGTCAATCCATCCCTTAGTTTCCTTTCAATTACTTGTCTTTCTTAGTTTTTCTAACTCAGGTAGACTATGGTTTAGAAATGTTGATTCAATTATTGTATTTACCATTTCTATATTAAGATTGGATTAGCTAGTCACAATGCATCTACATACAGTCTGGTAAATTAGGATTTAACTTTATGCAAAAGTAATTCTAGATATTTATTTCAAGAATCAGTCATTACTGGATTGAGTTGTAGGAAGTAATTGCAATTCTGAATTCTCAGATAGGTAGTTTATATCAGTTTTGATTATGGGAGAAGTTTGACAAAATAGATAAGTAGGACAATTTATTCAGTCATCAACTACTTAGTGTTTAAGCACAAACAGTGTAAGTTATCCTTGAAATAAAAGACTTCCCTGGGTTGACAATTTATATTGAGCATTATGCATGATGGTTTTAATTAACTGACATATAGAGTGACCAACATTTTGGCATCATTGCTGGGGAAGGTAATTATTAGACACCATAGTAGTTGCATCCATTCATTTTTCTTTAGTTTTTAAGTTTTCAGGTTTTGGGTTGCATGAATATGAGAAGGGTATAGCATGACATTCCTATAATCCCCAGAACTTCCCCAAATACTAACATTGTAGGTGGTTGAGGTCGTGGAAGAAACCCAAAATTGGGGAGAAGAACATTCATTGATGATTTGGATGCTAGATCCAATTAATCTACTAGGTATCACCATCAAGAATCCTCCATCAAAATAATTCTAATTACTCCCTGGGTGGAAGCATCAATTTCCATAGTGGAGAACACAAGAGGAGCTGTGAAACCCTAAGGTGTCCCTACGGAGGAAGACATAGTTAGTGCTATGGGAATGACTGATCGAGGCATTATTTATCACATTAATGGGAAGGAGGTGACAAAGGAGGAGTGGACATAGTTTCATCAGAAGTGGGATGACCATAGGAAGCACAGATATGATAGAGCAGAGGAAAATATGAATAACAGACATGAACTGAAAGACAATCAAGAAGAGGTGGGAGAGAACCATCACAATGATGGTGATTCCCCACCAGAGGGAACAGTTGCTACACTCTAGTTCCCCATTCAACAACCAGCTGGACAAGCCCCCATGAAAAACATATCACTATCTATATTACCTCATTTTCATGGTAAATCCATAGAGGATCCGAATGAATTCCTCTTTGAGTTTGACATCCTCTATCACAGCTACAAGTACACTTTCAATGAGAAGAAGCTAAAAAAATTTCCTGCCACTTTGAAGGATAATGCGCTATGATGGTTCATAAGCCTGGGTGGCAAAATTGTCACCACATTGGATCAAATCAAACAGGTGTTCTTGGAGAAATACTAGGAGTACTGCAACACTAAAGATAAAAGAGAAGAGTTGTTCAAGATGGTATAGAAGGACAAAGAAAGTCTAGAATATTTTGTTGAAAGGCTGATGTACAATGTGCAAAGGGCTGGATAGAATAATATGGGGCTAGTTGTGCTCAAGATAATCCTACTTCATGGGATTAGGGAAGATTCTCTAGGTATGTTGAACTTGAAGGAAAACGGGGATACCTCGAAGGAATATTTTGAAAATATTATTGAATTATGCAGAAGGTATTCTAGAGGATCCTCTAGGACCAATAAATGAGACAAATTGGAACAAGATGCCTTCGATAGAGCACATAAGTCATCTAATGGAGGAGACACCCAAGAAGAAATAGGAAATCTTCTTGAGAACTTTAAAACAGAGAAGATGAGCTCCATCTCCTTAGAAATAGATGTCCCGATGGTGAAGAAAAAGAAAGCAGTGGAATATTTAACACTCGGTGTATTCTGCCCTAAATGTAGGAAGAAACATCCCCCGAAGGAGTGCCCACTTGAAAAGGTATAAGTGTTTCATCTCTGTGAGTTGATCCATGATACAAAAGAGTACCCCTCACTACCTTAAGTCAAGGCAGTTCTACAAGAATCAACTCCAGACGTGGAACCATCCTACTTCATTGCCCAGAAAAATCCGTGGAAACCTCAAAACCAAGGTATGACTCCAAACTCATTTCCATTTATGAATAATATGAATAATTGGAATAATATGCATCACATGAATACACAATTATCTTTACCTTATTCCAACCATCAATGGCATCCTTCTCGACCCCCTATGCAACATTTCAACTCCTGGAATCCTTGGACACGGCCACCAACCCAACATAATCCTTTGTCCCCTGGGTGGAGGAACTCCCATCCAGGAAACCAGTTCCCCAATATCTAGTCTCCTCGATAGTTCCCAAACCAATAATACCCTCCTCAAACATACCCTCAGCCATACCAGCAGTACCAGCAGCCGCAACTGCAACTCTAAAATAATGTTGCACCTAATATTCCTATACAACCACAACTTCTTGCTCAACCTAACCCAAACCCAAACAATAAGGAATTTCATCAGTTTGAGACTGCCAACATGCCCACTTACTTCATTACTCCAGTTCCTTGCAATGACATACGCTTACGATCAGGGAGAGTAGTGTAGCCTCTAGTCATTGAGGATTTTCCATCCTCTTTGTCTGAATAAAGGATGAACCAGTAGTGATCATCCAACACAGCAGTCCCAATTATTGAGTATGTTGAAATTCCTACTGAGACACTAGCTCAAACACACAGAGAAAAAATTATTGAAATGCAGCCTACACGACTGATTAGAGAATTGCCATATCCTGAGAGAATAACACTACCAAGAGAATTGGAATAAGCTTCATTTTAACCTCTTAGGAGAGTTGAAAATTATTTATGTAAAAATCCCACTGCTACAGGCCCTCCATGATGTGCATATTTATGCCAAATAGTCCGAGACCTGTGTGTAAGAAAACTAGGTAGAAAACCTAGAGATCCTCCCACTGTCCATGTTATAGGGAAACTATCTAAATTGATAATGGGAAAAAATATCCTAGGAAAATATGATGACCTTGGGAACCCTACTATCACCGTACATACTGGGAACATAGAGATACCAAATGTGCTGGTAGATCTAGGTGCAGCTATTAATTTTATGACCATAGAAATTGTACAGAAACTTGGGCTCACCAATCTTCACCCAAACCCTACCATTCTAGAACTAGCTGATAGGTCCACTATCAAACCTAAGGGAATCTTGGATGACCTTGTCGTCTCAGTTGACTCATGGGAGTATCCTACTGACTTCTTGGTTTTACAACCCAATACGCAGCTAGGAGGACACCCACTGATCCTAGGAAGACCCTGGTTAGCTACAACAGACGCTTTCATCAGCTGTCGGTTAGGGTCTATGACCATATCATATGGGACCCAAACAAAAAAACATTACCTTGTATCCTCCAGCTCGGCCCAGTCTAGAAGCTGAAACTCCATTATGGATGGATCTAGAGGAAGATGAGGGTGTTCAACCACTGTTAACAATAGGGAAGGCCTTGACTTTCAAGGATGAAATTGAAGACGATGCCATTAATAGTTTCATCAGTGATCCCACTTCTGTTAACAAACAAATTTATCAGATCCTGAATAGTACCCTAGGTGAAGAAGAGAAAGAAAATATAATAGAGGAGACATTAGTCAGTGACACCCACATAATTCCAATGCTAAAAAACTCAAAAAGTATTCTAGTTGAGATAGAGCCGGGAAAAACACTGAATATCAATCCTAATATTGCTCTTGATGAACAGAAACGCTTGATCACTCTCTTGAAAAAGCATAAGGGGGAATTTGCCAAGGAGTACATGGATATGAAGGGTATCCCTTCTAATCTGTGCACCCACCACATTTATATAAAAAGTGACTCCCTACCTGTGTGCTAGCCACAACGAAGAATGAACCCCGGTCTTAGGGACATTGTGAAGGAGGAAATTCAAAAAATCTTGGAAGCAAGGTTTATATACCCAATCTCAGATAGCGAGTGGGTTTATCCACTCATGTTAGTACCCAAGAAGAATGGGAAATGGAGAGTTTTCATGGATTACATAGAGTTAAACAAGGAAACACATAAAATCACTTTCATCTACCTTTCATCGATCGGGTACTTGAAACCCTATCTGGGAAGAATATCTTCTCCTTTCTGGATGGGCTTAAAGGGTACAATCAGATCCATATTTCTCATGAGGACCAAGAAAATACCACCTTCACCTGCCCTTTGGGGTGCCTTTACATACAGGGTACTTCCCCTTGGTTTGTGCAATGCAACAACCACCTTTCATAGAGCTATGATTGGAATCTTTTCGGAGATGGTCAATGACAGTATAGATATTTTCATGGATTAATTTACCCCATATGGAAGTGACTTTGACAAGGCATTGAAAAACTTAGAGAAGGTTTTAACACGTTGTGAGAAGACCCATCTATCTTTGAGCACTAAAAAGTGCCATATGATGATGAGCGAGGGTGTAGAGTTGGGGCACTATATCTTTGCTGATGGTATCTAGGTAGATCCATCCAAAATTAGGGTGATTGAAAATATACCAGCTCTTGGAACACAAAAAGAGGTACATATATTTTTAGGGCATGCTGGTTATTATAAAATATGTATAGAAAATTTTTCCAAACTAGCTTCTCCTTTATTTACCCTATTGATGAAGGATGTATAGTTTGTTTGGAATGATGCATTCTAGACAGTATTCATTGAACTTAAGAAGAGGCTATTTATAGCTCCTATATTAAGGGGGACCCCTTGGGTCTTCCTTTCCACATTTCCTTAGATGCCTCTTACACTGCAATTGGAGTAATGTTGGGATAGCAGGATGGCAAAGCACCATATGCAATTTACTACATCAGTAACAACTTGGCTCCTGCTGAACTCAATTACACTGTTATAGAGAAAGAATTTTTATCCATTGTGTACTCCATTAGCAAGTTCAGGGATTGCATCACTGGATATCCCAACTTTGTACACACTGACCACTCAACCATCAAGTATTTAATGAGAAAACCAGTTACAAATGCTAGGATAACTAGATGGTTGTTACTATTACAGGAGTTCGATGTTACCATTGTTGACAGGACTGGGAAAGAAAATGTTGTTGCTGATTTTTTTATCTCATTTTACTAATAGTGATGACAGCTTACCAGTTGAATATTCTTTCCCAGATGAACATTTATTTGCAGTTTCAGCTCATTCCCCGTGGTATGCAAACATTTCTAACTTCTTGGCTGTGGGAAAGCTTTCGGCACATTTATCAAAAAGAGAGAAAAGGAAAATTATTCAGCAAAGTGTTAGGTATTGTTGGATAGATGGTCTTGTTTTCTACACAGGTCATGATGTTGAGATCATAAGATGTGTCAGGGAGTATGAAGTCTTCCATATCTTGAAAGCATGTCATGACGATCCATGTGGACGACATTTTGTAAATAAAAGGACTGGTCATAAGGTGTTAAGAATGGGAAATTATTGGCCAACAGTTTTCAGGGATGCGAAGAAGTACGTCCAAGCTTGTGATAGCTCGCAGAGAATGGGCCAACCTAACAAATTGGACGAAATGACTTTGCAACCATAGTTGGTGGTTGAACCATTTGACAAATGCTCCTTAGATTTTATTGGGCCTATCAACCCTTCCTTGAAACAGAAAGATTATATTTTAGTTTTCACTGACTACATGACAAAATGGGTGGAGGCTATGGCATTGGAGAAATCCAATGACCAGGCTGTAGTAGACTTCTTGTGCAAGGGAATATTCACTCATTTTGGAGTACCCAAGGATATAATCCTAGATGGAGGACCACATTTTGTGTCATATAAATTTGAATTTGTGCTACAGAAGTACCATATTCAGCATAGGATAAGTTCACCTTACCATCGCCAGGCCAATGGCCAAGTGGAAAGTACCAATAAAGCTATTGAAGCTATCCTTACGAAAATAGTGAGAAGCCATCACAAATATTGGGCTGACGGGATTCTAGAAGCACTGTGGGCATATCATACTACTTGTCACAGTACTATAGGGTTCTCCCCCTACGACTTGGTGTATGGTAAGATTGTTGTATTCCCTATCGAATTCTAAATGAAGAGTTTGAGGATGGCCATGGCTATAAACTTGAATGTAACAAAGGCATAGAGGAGTAGACTAAATCAATTAAATGAACTTGATGAAAAACATATAGCTGCAGTAGATCAAACATCATTGATTCAACAACATCGATCCAAATGGCATGATCAATTCATAAAAAAGAAAGTATTTTGTGAAGGAGACTAGGCATTATTATACGATTCAAGGTTCAAAAGGGACTTCAAAGGTAAGATGTGCAAAATATGGTTAGGTCCATATCAGATAGACAAAGTGTTTGATAATGGTACAGTCTTCTTGGTCACCATCGATGAAAACCATACACCATTATTTTCTAATGGTCACAGGCTACGACTGTACCACAAACCAATTTCAAGGGACGCGTTTATTTCACAGATTGCAGATGATCCAGAATACCAACTAGCACAAGGGAAAGAGTCTTTCTTTGCCCCTGTCAATCTTTAGAAAGTCACTCTGACTTCCACACAAAAAAAAATTCACATAAATAAATTGATGTCTACTGTTTTTATTTCTTTTTTTTCCTTTATGCTAGATTGTTATTTGAAGAACCTCTGCAGGAACTAACATAGGGAGAAATGGTTATGACTGGGCCTGACAACTGGAACCCCTATTCTAACCTCCTGAAAAATATCCATGAAGAATAAAAGAATTTGATTGATGAACAGTTCTACGTAGATACTACTCTGTAAAATCTTCCCATTATTCCATTTCGCGCAGCTGCGATTCCATCAAACATGCCTATTTATCATTCTGCGCAGCTGCGACTCCGTAAAAAAGCCTTCCCATTTTTTTGTTCCATGCATCTGTGACTCCATAAAACATGGCCATTTTCTATTTGACGCAGCTACGACTCCGTAAAAACCTTCCCATTTTTTCGTTCTGTGTAGCTGCAACTCCATAAAACATGCCTATTTTCTGTCCTGCGCAGCTGCGACTCCATAAAAAACTTCCCATTTTTTTGTTCTATGCAGCTATGACTTTGTAAGACTTGCCTGTTTTTTCATTTTTTGTAGCTACGACTCTGCTAATTTTAGCAGAATTTTACTATTTTTCATAGTTGCGAAACCTTTTGATTTATCCACAGAAGGGATGCGACTCCTCCATATTTGTCTGAAATTTTTTTTCCCTTGATTTTTTTGATTTCGACTCACCTCGTGACTTCAATTATGTTTTCGTCAAATTTGAAAAGATAGTTTTTGGCTCGCCGAAAGGAATACCATCACGACACTGCACAATTATGTTTAAAATTGATGGCAGCATTTGACACACTGTATTATCTTGAGAAGTTTTGGATCATTGGATAATTGCTAAGGTACGGTTCCGATTATTTACATGATTAAGAATTAAGTAGATTTGAAAAAATTAATCATGCTCACCTTTTAATACCTATAATTATACCCATGCTTTGTTAACTGTCCATCCACATGATCTTATGGGTATTCAAACTTATCTCACAGCTGTCAACATTTTCCTAATTTGGGGCCAAATCTTACTAATGATTCCCTGCTTCTGACTGTTTTACTTTCCTAATTTTCTCAACCCAACATTAGTTGTTTGTGCATTATCCTATGATGTAACCTCTATTACTGGGCTTGCAAATTATTGAATAGATACAAACTTTCAAAAGGAGGGGAACCATGGGTATCCCATCCATACATGAACCCACAAACATGCAATAATTGCGCATAAATGATGAGGTTTTTGACATATTAACAGTTGCTGGTTGGACTGATTTTTTCCAATGATTAAGTGGTTTTCAGCGTGAAACAGTTCCATAGTTTGCTTTGAATCTCACAGAAACCCATCCATAGGTTATGGGTTTACATATAGAAGTTACTGAGCAGATTGTAGTAGAGGTCATGGGCCTTCTTTAAAGTAGAAAATCCTAGTTTGGAAGATTAATTCGAAATGCTGCTACAATGCAGGAGTTTCTGCTAGCCAGTGAACAGATCCGTCAAGTGAAGAGGGGGATAGCATTATACTCACTACCTAATCCCTCGAATGAACTAGTGATCTTCTTAAAGAAGTACATTACGTCTGAAGGTATATATCAAACCATGTATTTCTATGAATTTTGTTTCCTGTCACATTTACACCATAAGGATTTAATCAATATTCCCTTTTATCTATTTAAAGACTTGCATCATATGGCAGGATTTGTGAAATCGTCCAGGAACCCATAATCATTCCTTACCAATCACGGCCTGATTAAATAGATCATCTTAAGGGATTTAGCTCAGAGAAACCAAACCTTGGAGAATTTTACTGGACAACCTCAAATAAACCAGGGACCTGTACTTTTTCTTAGTGTTCCAATAGAATATGATGCACCTGCGCTCTTCATGGGAGTTCAAACATAGGAAGAAGAAGAGGCACCAACTCAGTTGGGGGGAATGGTAGAAGAACAGGAGGACCGAAGTCCCTCCAATTTAGTTGGGGGGCAGATGAGGAAAAATCAAATAATCAAGAAGAAGGGGACTAAACAGGATCCGATAACAAATAAAAAGAATCAGGTGCGGATGCAACAACAACAAACCTCGTAGAAGGGATATAGGATTTTAGGAGCTCCATCAGTAGAAGCTGAAGATGGAGCAGCATTCGATGTCGTGACTATTGAATCTTCTCCGAAATGAATGGGAACTCTGATTAAGGAGGTACATGCATCAAGGCCAGTGAGAAGAAGGAGAACTAGATCAGTCATAGCAGAAGTAGCACAGGAAAAATGGGCAAATATCAAAGCAAACATCGAATTTCCGATGTTGAGAATTAAGGTAAATGCTGCCCCACAAGAACCTATTGCAGAGGAACCCAAAATTGAGGGACTTCCATTTGAGAATAGTCTGTTAAAGGAATAGGTGCAAGTGCTTCGGAAGGAAGTGGAAATATGGAAGGAAACATGTCATAAATAGGTGGAGAGGATATTGCACACACTGGTGGAAGTTGTAGACCAGATTGAAGGATCACTTTTGACTAAGGAAGGTGATGAATTGAGAAAGGTAGTTTTCCCTGAGTGTGGAGAAATATTTATTCAATAAGGATACAAAGTCATAGCGCATTCATTTGTGGCACAAAAACTAACATAGACAGTTGGAGAAGAGAGAGGAACGCCTGCAGGAGAATTGAGAGATAAAGAAGAATTGGAAATGGAAGGAACCACTGAGGTAGAGGTAAGGGAATGTGATCAATATGAGGTTTAGCCATAGGGTGTTGTTACACAAGAACCAACAACCCTAGAAATGTTTGTTGAAGCTTCTACTCAATTGGAATTGATTGACCAAAAGGTTTAGACAAACCCTAACCTGGTCCTAGGAATTCTTACTATGACCCCATAACAATATTAGGGCACAAAAATAGTGGATTGAGAAATTCAGCAATAGGAAAATGTTGAATTTGATCAGGATGTTGTCACATAAGAACCAACATCCTCAAAAAACCTTGCTAAGACTCTGATTCTACTAGGGGTGACTAATATTTAGGTGTACATAATCCTCGATGTGGAATTACGAGAAGATGAACAGATGCAGTCCCAGTCATTAGGGGACACTGAACCATTTGGGGATCAATATGATATATCTGGGGACACTGAAATAATTAGGCACTAGCCTCATCTCTCATGGGATATATAAGTAAATCAAGATCAACCCAAGTTGTCAAAGGATTTGGAAGGGCGGGAAGTTGTTACACAAGAACCAACATATTTGCAATCCCATGTTCAAGCCACAACCAAGAATCAAGAAGTTCCAGCTGAAACTCAAGAAGATACTAATACTGGAACACAGGAAGATGTTGCCACACAAGAACCAACATATTCACCATTGGATACTAAAGTAGACAAAAAGAAGTTTTAGGAAGGATGTACTGTCACACAAGAACCAACATCCTCAGAATTGATTGCATAAGTACACTCGCAGGAAGAAGTTGTTGAACTACTGGTGGATAAAGGAAGTTGTTTCACTTTTGATCCAAAACAATCAGGATGAAACATTGGATAATAAGGTATGGACACAGTCTTCCCAATAATTTGTCAAGTTAGACTTTGATGAGGAGAAGGACACAGGAGAGGAAAAGATTCAAGGTGTAATAGAATAACTCTCATTGATGAAAATCGAAGTCAAGAAATGAAAAAGTGAGGTGAATAGATATCAGCAATGAATGATTCCCATTTCTCTACATAGGAATACTATCAGTGAATTGAGGGAAAGATGGTAGAAGAGCTAATATTCTAGAAATGCTATTGGGAAGAAGTACAGAAAAAATTGAAGGAGTTGAGGAAGTACAAGTCCATGCAAAAGGAGAAAGACCAAATGTACATTCTCTCCCAAGAATTGATGAGTTCCAAAGCTCCATCTCCCTCTTATCCTGTATTTTTAAATGAACAGTTTACTTGGTTTAAGATGAAAGTATTAAAATAAGGGAGACCTTATGAAGTACCGTCCTCAGACCAGGTTTTGGAAACATTTGTGAAAAGTATCTTCACTGAGCACAATATCTTATGTGAGCTTTATTTACATGAAATGGTTTTCCCTTTGGATAAACTTTCAAATCCTACTCCTCATCTAGGTGATGTCGATTTGAGGTATTTTTCTTCTCTTGTCAACAACAATGTGTAGAGGGAGGATTCATTTCAGACAAGCTCTCATAATGAGTCTCACAGTAACCTTTGGATTCAGCATGAATCTCAGTCCCCTTGACTTGTTCCTAATCATCAAGCACAGAGGCTTAAATGTTCCATCTAGTCTAAGCAGCTGGTTGAGATTCAAGAGCAAGTCATCCCTATTAACCTAGAAATCCCCCACATAGCTCTCAATGGCCTACACAACCTAATGACACCATCTCACAACACTCATTTCACTCCATAAGACCTTCCATTTGAGCCCCACACCTCCAAAAGAGCCCAAGGATGAAGAAAAGGGCTAACAACCCCAAGAAGGAGCCAAAAATAGCCCCGAGCAGGTAAAGCCCTAAAAAAGGGGCTAAAACCTTAAAAGGGTTAAAGTTAGGGTAGAAGGGGCTAAAGGGCCAAAAAAGGGGCTAAAACCCTGACCAAGGGCTTAAAACCCTAAAACCCCTTGGAAAAGCTATAAAAGGAGGGTGGCAGGTCACTCTCAAAACACCTCTCCCTTGCCTATTGTTATGTTTCCAGTGGATGCTTTGAAACCTTTTCCTCCCAAACCACCCACATTCCCTCTCCTCCACATTCATTCCCATTTGAGCCATTGCTCCCCCAACCAAGAGAGAGAGAGGCTTCCAGGAGCTAGGGCATGGTGACCCATTACCCACTAAGAGAAGGTATATTTGTGTTTTTCGTGTTTACTTCTTAGTTATTTAGATTTCTTTGACTTCTAACCATTGTTTCTTGCAGGTTTTATTTAACATTGTTTGTAGGTTTCTCCATTGTAGATTAGGTTTGGTTTACAAGGTTTAAGGAGGTGAAACCCTAACCCGTTTTCTGCAGAGGGGTTCACAAAGATTCCATTTCTTCTCTCTACTCTTGCTTATGATTTAGTTTAGTTCTGGTTTTCTGTCACTAGATTAGCTCAGTTTATTTTACTGTTCTATTTACTTGCATTTCCATTTCATTTTTCCTGTTTTCCAATAGTAGGAACCTACCCTTGTGCCCTATAGGAACAAGGGAGCTATTCCTACTCTTGTAGTGAGGACAAATCCTCACTACAACTTTGGCGACCATACCAAGTCAATCCCACAGGATCCCTGGTCCAAAATTTTCATTTTTAAGTTTTTAAAATTTTTTCCCTAGTTTTTCATGAATCTTATGTTAAATATGTCTTAAATCCTATTTATTTCCTATTTTAACCACTGTCGAAGCCTCTGCTAGGACAAATCGAGTTAGAATGACCCCAGTACTAGTTACTGTCAGCTAGATTTGACTCTGTCTCACCAAAAAACCCAATTCCGAAGCAGGGTGATCTTATCGGGGAAAAAGGTGAGACTAGGGTGCTCTTAATGAGCAAATAGCTGCACCCAGGGCACACTTAATCCCCCAATAACTGCAACCTCAACCTGGAAACTCAGGTTGCGGCTATTTTTGCATTCTGTACAACCCCCTCGCTCATTTCTAAAAAAATCTCGCGGCGCCCTCACTAGATTTGGTAAGAAATGTGCATCCTGTCACACAGAAGTTGAATTTAAGATTAATAGACAGTAATTTTCAGTTTCAGAGGACTGTTAGTGTTGCAAGCTTGTATAGATCTAGGCACTCCATGATATTTTTTCCCAAACCACTAAAATCGGGTGACCTGGAAGGTAGAGGGGGATAGAAGGAGGGTTTCTCATGGTGCTAAGCATCCTCTCTGTTGACCAACCTAGCATCCGAGAGGTGACCTGAGGATCTACGAATGGGCTTAGTCCCATTGTGTTGAGATCCCAGCACCTTCTCTTGGTTGAAGAAGAATATTACTATGAGGTAGACATCTAGTTAGGCCAACAAACATTTAGGGTTAATCACTATACTTGCTTACAAATTTTTGTTTATGCTTGCATACAAAACCATGAAATGAAATCTACCATGATGAATTCATAAACCATATTGCACTAACCAAATACCAAAAAAAACAAGCAAACCAACATACCATACCAAATAATTAACCCAACTCAGTTCATGACGTTGAGTGAGCCTTAAAGTTTACCAAATTTACACTAAGTTCAATCAATTTTGCAGTCTTTGAGGACATAAGTCCCTGACTACTTCAACTATGGGAAGTACTTGGGATTTTCCCAGAAACTCATTGTGAGGAGTACCACAAGAACACCAAAATAGCTAGTCACTGAGAGGAATTGCCAAGTGAAATGGGCAATGACCCCTTCCGACTGAGTAGAAGCACCTGTGAGGAACAAGCCAAGGGCTATCTTCTGGCAGTCTTGGTGGCCAAGTGACTAGCCAAGTTGGACCACTGGTAACACACGGGGGTAGTGGGGGCAATACACTGACCACCTACATTTCCCCTACTGTCATACATAGGGGCAATGCCCCCGCCACCCATACCACCCCCCACACAACACTTGGGGGAATCGGCCCATCCGCAATGGTGCCACCACAAGCCCCCCCAGCTGTCCAGATGCACTATGCACCTGCAAACCCCACCCCCATTGCAGCCCCATCCCACATTAACTTGAGATCAAATCTTCCCTTCATGGCTCATCTGAACTTGCCTGATTTGGCTATATTAGCAAATGACCCCATCCACCACCAAGAATTTTGGCCACCTATGCCAACTAAGCTACCATCAGACATCGCTAAGTTTGAAGGCAAAGACGGGGAATGTCCCCAAAACCAAGTAATGACATTCCATCTATGGTGCTCATCCAACAACATTGTAAATGACTCCATTAGGCTAAGGATATTCCAATGCACCCTTGCAGGTGCCATGGCCAAATGGTACAATGAGCTACCACAAGCCAAGTACCCCACCTTCAAATCCCTAGCCTTCATGTTCGTATAGTATTTCCAACTCCCTGTCAGATATGACGAGGGGGTGGAGATCCTGTTATCCTACCACCAAAGTACCGCCACTCAGATAATTGACCATATCCATGAGTGGCGGCGATGCTATAGCTTATGCAAAATCCAACTAGACAACATGATCTTCTTGGATTGGTTCCTTAAGAATTTGCTCCCGCCCATCACAAAGGACGTTGCATCTGAACATCCCCAATCTGAAGAAGAGGCCATACTGAAGGGCCAACAATTTGATCTCATTTATGCCCAATCTAGATATCTGTACACCATCATTCCAGATGCTCCCTGTCCAAGTACCTCCTATCACGACGCACTGGGGGCATCCCACACTATAGACGACATCATAGGGTTAGTCTCCTAACAACCATAGCCTCGAATGACACCACCTACCCTTACACCATAACCAAGCAACATCGCTAATGTTGCTTACCAAAACCAAACTCTGTACTATGCTATAATGATGTCTCAGTCGAGAGCAAAAACTTCCTATGCACAACCTGCACCACAATAGCAGGACTAGGCCATGTCTTGGCCAACACAATAGTATGTGGGGAAAATTCCCACATTCGTGACACCACCACCTCCACAAATCTACTATGCACTGCCAATGCAACCAGTTCAAGCCCCCGCTTGCACTCCTCCCGCTCCGTTAGGACAGGTGTTTGCACAACAAAACCATCCCAACCAGGTTGCCCCCAACAATAAAAAAGGGCAAGCTAGGAATAACAGACCCCACAACCAAGGAAATAACCAACCACAGGGATTCAGTCAACAATCGAATCCTCCCAACAATGCCACGGCAAACTGGCCGGCCCATAATTCCCCATGACCAAATGCACCAAGATGAAACGCCCCATTGTGCACAAATCAACCATGCACACTCTGTAAGGTCTATGGGTACTACACATTTGAGTGTCCCCTCATGGGGCGTTCCAAGCAATCCATTCAGAACGAAGTCCAACAGGTTTCCAATTCTACAAAGCAAGCACAACCCAACCCGACACCACAAGGAACTCCCCCCATGGTGAGTCAAAACCCATTGCCAGTCCAAGGATTGGTGGTAACTACACCCCCTCCCCAACCCAACCCCAACACTCTGGGGGAACTGCCCACGGCCGAAACAAGTGTTCACCACCTGCTAACCATGACCACTAAAGAGGTCAACTTACAGACTAGATGAAATCAGTATGGTACCACCACCGAACCTTCCGACTCATCAACAACATGCACGTCTAAGAAATCCAACCTACCTCTCCAGTTACCCCTGTTCCCACGCCCCCCCATATGGAGAATCTCCAATAATGCCATAGCTAGAGCTGTAGTCAGCTATAGCATTGTGGATGATTTCGCCCAAACGCCAATCGCCATGTCCACTCTTGAGGTACTTAAAATGTTCCCAATGTAGTAGAAATACTTACTAGACACCCTAGGGACTGTAGACCCCTCCGAATCCAAGTTAATCACATTTGACATAGAGAATGGAGAGTCATGCATGCCCTCCACTATTTCCTTCCAAATCCTAGTGTCCATCCAGAACTTGGTTGTGCACCAATGCATAGTGGATCAGGGGGCATCCATGTGCATCATGTCTACCTTGGTTTGGAAAAATCTTGGATCACCAATTCTCCAACCGTCCTACATGAATTTGTGGGCTTATGATGGACACCCCACTAAAGACCAAGGAATCCTCCCCCATGTCCCCATCACGTTAGCGGGGAAGATAGTCCTAATTGACATCGAAGTCATCAACGCTCAACTGGAATACAACCTCCTCCTCGGAAGGAGTTACATGTACACCATGTGATTCGTTGTGTCAACTATCTTCCGCCTCATGATGTTCCCTGACGAAGGGAAGATTGTGACTATTTACCAGCTCACCTACCATGATCTGCAAGGGTTAACAGCGCCTACCAACATTATCCCTACCATCACCACCATTGAGCCGCAAGGGGCGACTGCACACGCTAACTTCATCCCTGCAACCAACACTGTGGTTGAAAACACACTAGCCTCCCTACTATTGAATGTGGGCCATGGGTTGTTTACCAATCCCACCATGAAGGCTCCTTTCCTGCTGGTGTCACCACCACTGACACAAAACCAAACTGTAGACTTGTGCATGGTCTCATCAAGCACCATTGCACCCAAATAGCAACCGCAGCCACAGCCCCAACCACAACCACAACATCGTCCGCAACTGCAACATCACCTGCAGCAGCAACATTACATACAGCCACAACCACAACCTCACCCCCACATGCAACTAGCTGGGATTTATGTGGGTTCATCTCTAGCCCATACAATTCCCTTCCTCTTTCCCCCACCTAGTGTCATGAGCAAGCCAGTCATGGCCACCTTAAGCCTACCCAACTTTACGTTGGGGATCCTAGTGTGGTATCTTGATCCACCATCTCAACCAGCAATGCCCCAGGTCATTTTAAGCCCGGTGCAACCTATTGCGGTTGAGTCTCACCCCCCAACCGGTCTGCATAAGCCAACCACCACACCTGCACTACCCCAACCCAAAAGGGCTAGGGGAAAGAACACCAAAGTCAGTGCAGAACCACGACAGGTTCCACCTTGTGCCATCTGCGAGCAACAGGGCCATCCAACTCAGAATTTCCTTGAAATCCCAATGATCCGTGCGTATTTAGATGCCATGGATATAAACAAAAACATCCCTGTGGTTGAACTCCCAACTGCACCAATAGTCAGGAACCAGGAATTGAGGAAAAACCATGCTTGTGCCCTTTCCGACTTGTATGGCCATTATTCTCACCATTGCCAAGACTTTCCCGAATTTTGAATGGACCTCGTTGACCTCTGTCACCATTCCCTTGAGTCTAAGATCACCTTGATCGAAGAAGTTCACCCACCACCTCCTTCGTCAGACACCATGTCCATTTACATGATGTCTAGTTCCCTCGACCAGCTCATCCCCATCTCCAATGATGGGCCATCAGACCTGTCTCTTCATTGCTTCAGCAACAATGGAGATACTTGAAGCTCTAACCACCCCAGAATACCCATGGGACGACATGCACCATCACTCGTTCTTCCTCCTGGAAGAACTTGTGTCGTAGTCTAACCAGTTTTTCATGGAGACCAAAGATTTCATCCATGGGAAGGTTGACTGGTGCAAGAACCCAATCCCAGCACCTGATGCCTTCGAAGAAGGGAACATGGCGAGCATTTCACCAACAATTAAAATTGACATCTGAACCAAGTCTGAGATCGTTGAGGAAATCATGTTGGGGGCATCTTGCTCCCCAAAAGAGGTCGATGCCTACAAAGCTCTCTTCCAAGAATTCTACAACATCTTCGCTTCGTCTTTTATAGCAGATTTCACCACTCTAGGTGAATCACACTTTGTATGGCCTTCCCCTATCCCGCTGCAGACTCTTTAGACCCCATGGACCATCTTTTATCCTTTTATGTTTCCTTGATCATCCCTAAAACTATATGAAAGATGATATACACGGATTTTTACCCGATAACCGCGTACATACACAGGTTTGACCCCTATAACCGCGTACATCGGGATGTGTGCGTAGTCCAAATCCTTTTGGAGTTTTCCTTGACATGGATCCGACTCATTCGACTCCTGGCCTTCCATATGCCTTGAGATTGCTCAGATTCGACCCTTCATTATCCCTTGTGAAGCTATATAAGGAACCCATTGGTACATTGAAGGCATATAGAGAGATTGAAAGCAAAGAAACTATAGTCCATTGTTGCTAGAATTTATACTTGAGTCTGCATCCCTTTGTCCCTTTGGAGCACTTTTGTGTTCTTCCCAAGCTTGCCTTTTGCTAGTGAGCTTGCTATCATGACATGGAGGATTGATGTGGTGGAGGCCCAAGTGGGGAATTCAGTTTCTCTGGTTCCTAGACGTGCTGTCAGAGGTTGTATCTATCTTGTAATCTCTGATTTATATTAAAAAGAACTATCTTTTCCTGTCCAATGATGTGTATTTGATTGAATATTGTATCCATTGGAATATGTCAAAGGCTTTTACATTATTGATTATATATGCTAGAATAGATCTAACACCATGATATATAGTATGCTTGTATTGTTTACTTGTTGAGGAAGTATTATATCAATTCAAGCTGAAGATTGGATAGCTCAACGGGGATCTACTTCAACTGTCCGGAATAAGGTACGAGGTCTGATCCTTTAGTGTTACACATTTTATTTCTATTGCATATTGGGAAAGATTGATTTCTGGAGTCAAATCTATCTGTTGTGGTACCCCAAGCCATAGGAATTTCTCTCCATAACAGAATTGGCGACTCCACTGGGGAGTTCCTAGTCATTTTGCCTTTGGGGGTTTTTATTGGTACAATGGGCTTGATATTATTGACCTGCTCTTTGTTTCTCCTTGTTTCTGGGTTGCACTTTCTGAGTATGTTCATCCATTGACACTCCCCTTTATTTGTTTGACCCTTGGCCTTCTTTTTACCACTGCCTTCTCTATATACGCGTGTTTTTGGCCAAAAGTCGTGTATATACGCAGTTGTTCTTTAAACAGTCACATACATCCTCCCTTTTGGTGAGTTTGATGTTGTGCGAAGTTGCTGGGTGGGTTGTGAGTGTGGTTGGGTATTCCTTGGGTCTAACGTTGTCTATTGGATGCTTCTTTTGTGACCAGAGACCGCTTTTTCATTGATTTTGCTTTGAAAGTAGTTTTAGTCATTTTTCCTTTTTGTTTTTCCATTAGTGCATTACTCTTTTTGTCTTGGTGTCTTGCTGGGCTTGTATTTTATACTTGCTGCAGAGATTGAGAGTTTTAGATGACTTTTATTGCATTTTTCATTCTTTTATATTGAAAAATACAAAGTAGTTGCACTCTTAGTTGCATCTTAGATATGGATTTGAGGAGGTACTTGCATTGGATTGCTTGGATGAGAGTTGTGTTTAGGCTTTCATATAGGAAGGATTGCATTGGCATTCGGAAAGGAATATATATTTATGCATCTCATGTAGTGGCATACCCTATTTTTCATTTGATAAAGATTGCACTTAGCATTGTTTGTTATGGTGTGCACTTTTATTTCACTGCTGAGTCTTCATATCACTAGTTGCACAACCATTTCTCTTTGAGTAATTACATCCAACTAAAATCAACGCTAATTAAAATGAATTACACTCTTTTCTTTTCTAGGGTGCACCAACAATCTTAGGTTTTAGGATCTTGGAATAGTTCATCGTAAGTCAATTCTCCAAGATCACTAAACAACAACATGTATGTGTATGTCTAGGTGAGTGTGTGAAATCCTTGGTATAACCATCGTTCTCAGAATCCTCCTCTCAAACGGGAGTTAAGCACAAGCCAATGTGAGCGGTCATTGATTGGGATGACCCCTAGTCATAACTAAGTAGCACCGGAGATATTTCCAGGATTGTATTTGTATTTGGGGGCTCTTTCGAGAGTTTTGAGATTTGCTACCCTGCCCATACGGTCAATCCCGCCTGCGACTATCCGCCTGAGCTTTGATTATATTGAGGTGACCTTAGTGACCTTACCTAGGATATCGAGGGGGTACTTGTAGAGGTTATTCTGCAGGTGTCCCGGCCATGTAGAGGTCGGACAGCACAGTCGCTTTATTCGTTGAAGCTGAGGGCCACTATAATTGGTTACGTACCTCCGCTTGTAGTGTATGGGAGTTTCAAGCCTCTCCTAGGTGAGACATACCTGCTTGATTCGGGAGCTCACATATCCTCCCCTTGGTTTGCTTTTATTTTGGCTGTAGATTTTCTTAGGAGTGTGCTCTTTGTGCGCTAGTTGGCCTTTGGGATCGTGGTTACTTGAGTATATTTATGCTCTCTTGAGTTCAGGTCCTTTTATTTTCGGCATGCCTAGTATCCTATCACCCATCTTGGTCCTAGTACGGACCTTGGTGTCAGACTTGGGGGAATCACATCCCCTTACCATGCTCATAGATTTGGGAATGGTCATCTTCCATCCTCTACTCCAATTGTGGAGGATTTTTCCCCTTCGCTTGGTCTTTACACCAGTGGTCACCCTCACTGGGGTGGTAGTGTATGCGTGAACGTTGGGTCTACACCTTAGTTTCCTTTTTATGTCTCATCGTTCACCTCATTGTTTCCTTTGGGTGCTGTTGTCATAATCATTCCTCCCTATATCCTATAGTTTGGATTCTTTATTGAATATTTTGGGTTGTTTTGGACTAATATGGTTGTGATGTAGGGTCCATTTTTTGTACACTCTCTCCATTGTTTCGACCCGTTCGTTCCTATCATAGGTATTATGTCTGAACTGGCATATAGGTTAGGATTTCAAATCCGCTTGCACTTATGCATTGCCTTATGACCATTCCATCTTAACCTTAGGTACGAACCCATTCCATGGTATCAAGGAACCTTCATGCTGCTGTTAGAAGTGGTACTATGTGAATGGTAGAGCTTTCCTTTACATGGGTGTCCTAGTTAACTCCCCTTTGCATTTGGTACCCATGCTGTGAGTCCTCTCTTAGGTCCAGGAGTCCATTGTATAGTACTACCATGACATTTCACAAGAGCCTCATACTCCTGTTGATCTTATGCTGGCCTGTTTCCCTCCGGAATCCCCCTATGTCAAGTTGTGAATGCATTATCATGAGATTTGCCTACCTTACTGAGCTTTATGTCGGCTCCCCTAACATTGCATTTCAACCATATAGCCTGATCTTGTCTCATGTCTAGCCATGCAAAGCCATTTTATATATCCTTCGCAGCTTGATTTCCCTTTTTACCGGGAGGGGATTTTCCCCCGAGTGTCGATGTCCTACACATGTGTCCTTGCATTGAGCATAGGTATGTTCCACTTCTTGGAACTATTTTGTTTGCCATGATGACACTCGTCTCCTCCTAGTTTGTAACTATAAAGCTAGTTTATTCTTTTTTCAAGCTTTTCAAATAACTGAAAAAGTCCAAAAAAATCAAAAAACCAAAAAGCTAGACAAGGAAAGATGTTATCTTTGGCAGCTGTCGAGTCGTGTCGCATTCGAACATAGCACTGTATATCACATCCATTGGTTGGGTTATAGTTTGACTTAGGAGCTGTACTCGTTTATCTGAGTTTATCTCCACCGACTGGTTAAGCTTCCAGTCCCTATGGAGCCTCTGTTGATGCCTCCTGTGTCACAGAGATGTCCCAGTTTGTATATCGAGACTATGCTGCCTTCATTCGGTCACCATACGTTGTTATGCTCTTGTTCGAAGGAAGTTGAAACCTGTGTTGGCCATTCCTCAGTTATCTTGACTTTGCATGTCGGCCATTCCCGGTACAGTTACTGGTTCGTGCACCTTATGATCGAGTCCTTCCACTTTAGACAGCTTTGTTGAGTACTCGTGTTGGATGATGGGGGATGCCTTAATGCCCTCCTTCCAGTGGATTTCATCCCATCGACTTCAGATCATTTATTCTGGGATTGGAATCTAGATTCCTTTTGAGCGCCTTGAGACTTGCAGTCATCAGTGGCAAGTTCTCTCGCCATCGACAGTTTCTTAGGAATACATCAATGTCCCCTCATCGATGGATTCTCTCAAGTGTTCGACCTCAACACATCTATTCACACTTGTTAGTTTGCACTCTAGTACCTTGATTCCCATTTTCATTATTGGTGGGTAATCTCGCGTCTGTTAATGGTATACATCAATGACCGGTAATCAAACGATGGACTACTATGCTTGACCTCGACACCTCTATTCACATAGTAGGACATGTACTCGTAGCAGTTTGTGTAGAAGACCTTTCAGACTGGTGGCATCTCTTATATGCTACCTCCTTGATCATGCCAGTGTTCATGAAATTTCATCTCTCGTGACTTGATTCCAGTGTATGTCAGACATTTCCAGCCACTATGGAGATCTTGATATATTATATATCTTTAGCCATTTTGGAGATCATGGTCCTTTGTATATCTTCATCATGGAGATTCTGATCTTTGTATATTATACGTGGCGATGACCACATATGTGATATCATGTATTATGCCTATTCATGGCCATTGTACTCTTATGTATCCGGGACTGCTATATGTACTTGCAGTTATATGCAGAGTTGTATCATTGTACTATGCTGATTGGGTGGTTGGTCTTCCATTTGGGATCCTTCGTCACTCCACTTCTGGGATGGACTTAGAATGTATTTCGGCCATCGTATGACCCCTCTGACCTCACACATTAGGGGGCATCTGTTATAGCAGATTTCACCACTGTAGGTGAATCACACTTTGTATGGCCTTCCACTGTCCCGCTGCAGACTCTTTAGACCCCATGGACCATCTTTTATCCTTTGATGTTTCCTTGATCATCCCTAAAACTATATGAAAGATGATATATGTGGATTTTTACCCGATAACTGCGTACATACGCAGGTTTGACCCCTATAACCACGTACATCAGGATGTGTGCATAGTCCAAATCCTTTTGGATTTTTCCTTGACATGGATCCGACTCATTCGACTCATGGCCTTCCATATGCCTTGAGATTGCTCGGATTCGACCCTTCATTATCCCTTGTGAAGCTATATAAGGAACCCATTGGTACATTGAAGGCATATAGAGAGATTGAAAGAAAAGAATCTATAGTACATTGTTGCCGGAATTTATACTTGAGTCTACATCTCTTTGTCCCTTTGGAGCACTTTTGTGTTCTTCCCAAGCTTGCCTTTTTCTAGTGAGCTTGCTATCGTGAGATGGAGGATTGAGGTGGTGGAGGCCCAAGTGGGGGATTCAGTTTCTCCGGTTCGCATATGTGCCGTCAGAGGTTGTATCTATCTTGTAATATCTGATTTATATTAATAAGAACTATCTTTTCCTTTCCAATGATGTGTATTTGATTGAATATTGTATCCATTGGAATATGTCAAATGCTTTTACATTATTGATTATATATGCTAGAATAGATCTAACACCATGATATATAGTATGCTTGTATTGTTTACTTGTTGTTGAGGAAGTATTATATCAATTCAAGCTGAAGATTGGATAGCTCAACGGGGATCTACTTCAACCGTCCAGAATAAGGTACGAGGTCTGATCCTTTAGTGTTAGACATTTTATTTCTCTTGCATACTGGGAAAGATTGATTTCTGGAGTCAAAGTTGTCTGTTGTTGTACCCCAAACCATAGGAATTTCTCTCTGTAACATGGTCATACACTAAAATTCACATCTTAGATCCATCCATCCTGGCACACGAAATCGACACATGGCCTAATGTGGCACCCGTATGCTAGAAGCACTGGCCCATGCATACATCCAAAGTGGCTGCATTGAAAGCTGAGATAGAGAAGTTGTGCATAGCCAGCTTCATTTATCCCATTGCATACACAACCTGGGTTTCTAATCATGTTCCTGTGAATAAAAAATAGGGTACCATTCTTGTTTGCACAGACTTTTGCAATATCAAAGGGGCATACACCCTTATTGACTCTGATGGACAATTCTTGGAGAACGCCCACAACGGGGTCTACCTCAAGAGATTTTACACTTAACATCACCAATGAGTTTCTTCATTTTCTTTTCTTGTTTTTCAACATTTTTAGCACAAGTCAGCAACAACACCATTAGCTGCTAATCCAAAGTCACCTGGAACCGGTTCGAGACACCTCTTACACCTCCGGGCTCCACAATCTGGGTTTCTAATCCTGTTCCCGTGAATAAAAGATAGGGTACCATTCACATTTGCATATACCTTTGCAATATCAAAGGGGCATACACCCTTATTGACTCTGATGGACAATTCTTGGAGAATGCCCACAACGGGCTCTACCTCAAGAGATTTTATGCTTAACATCACCAATGAGTTGCTTCATTTTCTTTTCTTGTTTTTCAACATTTTTAGCACAAGTCAGCAACAACACCATTAGCTGCTAATCCAAAGTCACCTGGAACCGATTCGAGACACCTCTCACACCTCCGGGCTCAAAATTTATATCTCTTTATGAGAGCATTGTCTCATGTTTAATAAATTAATTTTGACACCATTTCCCACAAGACACCTAGATTTACGAAGCCATGACATGATGATGCAGGTGTCTACGAACCTGTACTTGTATCACACTTCTTGACCGCTACTCATGTGATTTTTCGGGCCACTGCCCGTTAAGGACTGTAATTTTAACTTTTCTTTTGTATTTTTAGCACATAGTTCCCTTTTCCATTCAACACACCTTACGCAGAACTTTGGACCACTGTCCACAAAACAATTTATTTTTCTTACATATATTTGGCATATAAATGCCTCTGGACCTGCACTCACATTGCATGTATTCAAATCCATTCACAGTAACACACACACACTCTCCTGACCTCTGTCTATGAGCCACCTCAGTTTGCGTGCCTCTACGGCACTGACTCGTAGGCCTCTACCATGATCTATCACACGCATGTATTGGTACATTTGAGAGCCTTCTACTCCACCTAGACTGCGTGGATGGCCTTTGGACCTCTTTCCACCATCCCAACATGGGGCACCGCATGTGCCACCATCGATTGACCACATTGGAATTTCGTTTAAGCTCTTTTCTGACTCCTTAAAATAATGGAAAGATCATTGAGCGCAGCTGCTTCCTTTCCCACTTGCTAAAGTATAGGAAAGGGCATCTACATCGTTTCGTTTACCTCCTTTTGTAGACCATGTAGACCATCACTCCAAAAGGACATCCTTGGCACACTCAAGCCAAGACCGTACCCCTCTGCATAATTTTATGCTTTCTCGGGCAGAGGGGCCACACTTTATGAAAAAGCTCACCACTGGTTGTCATTAAGATCTTTTCCAGCCATCTCAACCAGAAAAGATCGTTGAGAAAACTTGGTTTCATTCATTCTCATAAGAGTATTTGAATGATCATCCAGTCGGTATAGGTTTAACCTTTTTCGGCCTAATTAGACTACCAACACTAAAGAAGTCTCTCATCCCCTACAGGATGGGTGAGCTCTCCTATGTATACTTTTATCCTTTTTTAGACACAGGAGACTACCAATGAAAAAGAGCCCCCACTGGAGTCTTCTTCATGCTTTCATACTCTCTAAAATTGAAAGCATCATTGAGCATTTACCTTCTTGGGCTCACAAAAAATCCACGAGATCGTACCACAACAGTGTCCCTAGACACCACCCAACAGAAAATAGTTTCGTAGCATCCCCACATTGGGTATTCTTTGTTCATAGTACTCTACAATGTGTCTTCCTTGGATCCCATCAGTATCAAAAGTTTCCACCTCCTCTAAGTATTTCCCATCTGCAGTGACATTCCCAGTATTACAGCTTTGATCCCATTCCCTTGAGTCAATTTCATTTGTTTCCTGGTCCACCCTGCCATCATATTCTGAAAAAAGGAAGTTTGAGTCTCCCACTCCCCCCCTTTCCCTATTTAGTTCTTTCACTTCCCTCCCCTCCCCCCCAATTTAGTGAGTCAATCCACAGATTGCTTCACACGTTTCGGTTATCCCTCGCACTCATGATCAAGGAAACATCATTGCCTTGACTAGGGGCAGGTCTCCCTCTGTCGATGCCAACACATATATTCCAGAGGATAGACCCAGAGGTCCCTATACCTCAGTTTCATTAACATCATTGATGAGTTCCTTGGACCACTTGAGAGGAGTGCTTAGTGCCTCTTAGGATGGTTGTTTCTCGCGTGCTTGACTTCAAATCCATCATCGCACCATTGAGATTCATACAGGGTTTGTTCCACACAATACTTCGTCAAAGACCTCGAATGTCATGTGACTCTAGCACATTGGTGAGTCTACTCAAGGGACCTAAACAGGTTATGTCCCTTGTGATTTCTGGGTTGCGTTGGAGACAGTGCTCAGGAGCCCCAGCAGTGTTTCGATATACCTTTATGATTGATACAACATACTTGTATCGCAGAGACTTTGACTCTCAATCAGCGAGTCAACACAGCTATGTACCAGATCCAGCAGACCGTTAGTCATGAAGATATAGAATTCCATGAGAATGCCATGGGTCCAATGTACTAGATCATTATTGTATTCAGCCTCTCATAGAGGCAACTAGCATTGTAACATCAGTTGTATATGATTGGCTCTTGTATTTTAGAGCATAGATCGAATTATTCTTTTGACATTGTCACGAGCATGGGGATGCCCACCTCGTCCATATACATGTCACACATTTTTATCTCACCCATTTATGGGAACCAAATTAATGCAAAAACCAAAAGTCACCATGCCCTAGTCCTGAAAGCACCACCTATACACAGTAAATCCTATGATGTCTGTCGGCCATACGTTGAGCTCCTGCCCTCACACATTAGGGGGCAATCTGTTAACCCAAAAATCCCCCACGTATCTCTCAATGGCCTACACCACCCAAGGACACCATCTCACAACACTCATTTCACTCCATAAGACCTTCCATTTGACCCCCACACCTCTAAAAGAGCCCAACAATGAAGAAAATGGCTAAAAACCCCAAAAAAAGCCCAAAATAGCCCCCTAGGAGCTAAATCCCTCAAAAAGGGGCTAAAACCCTAAAAGGGGCTAAATTTATGGTGAAAGGGGCTAAAGGCCCAAAAAAGGGGCTAAAACCCTGAACTAGGGCTTAAAACCCTAAAACCCCTTGGAAAAGATATAAAAGGAGGGTGGGGGGTCACTCTCAAAACACATCTCCCTTGCCTATTGTTATGCTTCCCGTGGATGCTTTGAGACCTTTGCCTCTCAAACCACCCACATTCCCTCTCCTCCACATTCATTCCCATTTGAGCCATTGCTCCCCCAACCAAGAGAGAGAGAGGCTTCCAGGAGCTAGGGCATGGTGGCCAATTACCCACTATGAGAAGACATATTTGTGTTTTTTTTGTTTACTTCTTAGTTATTTAGATTTCTTTGACTTCTAACCATTTTGTTTCTTGTAGGTTTTATTTAACATTGTTTGCAGGTTTCTCCATTGTAGCTTAGGTTTGTTTTACAGGGTTTAAGGAGGCGGGACCCTAACCCGTTTTCTACAGAGGGATTCACAAAGCTTCCATTTCTTCTCTCTGCTCTTACTTATGATTTAGTTTAGTTTTGGTTTTCTTTCACTAGATTAGCTTATTTTAGTTTATTGTTCTATTTACTTGCATTTCCATTTCGTTTTTCCTGTTTTCCAACAGTAGGAACCTACCCTTGTGCCCTATAGGCACAAGGGAGCTATTCCTGCTCCTGCAATGAGCAGAAATCCTCACTACAATCTCCATTTGTGTTAACTATATTTCCAAGAAGAAACATTTGAATTTGGAGGGAAGTAAGCATAGGTGGAAAGCCTCCCCTTCAGCAATTAAGAAAAGGGACCCTTATTACTTCAATATTTTTAAACATGCTCTCTGTAGGGTTGAAGGGTACATAGATTGTATCAGGAAATGTGGAGCTAACTCGTTGGTTCTTAAATTTAATTTCCCACTTATTTGATGGCCAACAAAACAATACAGGAAATATTTTTCACTAACAAAAGTAGAAGAAAGGTAGTGTTGGAAATATTGGACTGCCCATAACAGATATCTAGATGGGAGGGAGCCACCCGAGTCCTCCTACAACTTTTCATCTCTACATGAGTGAGGTGCAGTTCGAGATTCCAATTCAAACTAATGGAGGTTGTTGCATGAGGAAATGCAACAGAGCAGTTGGGGGGAGATGTTAGGTCCCAAAATGCCCCTTGTTAACCACACCACTTATACCTTATTGTCTTGTCTTATTTTATTTTGTGCACCAAACAAAGATTCTTTCCTCACTTGAGCCCTAATATTCATAGGTATGATTATTTATTGTGTCATATTATTAATGCTTATGATTGTTATAATCAGGACTTCCCTTCTTTCATTATGCTAACTTATTATGATTTCAAAAAGATAGTGCAAGTTGTGAGAGATTACAGGTGTAGTACCCTGAGCGGTATAGAGAGAATATGAGCATCCACTATTAGCTCTGACTTGCTAGTACCATCTATACGCATAGATCTAATCAAGGGTCATCATTCCATGCAAGCTACGATAGAAACAAATGCAACAGACTGAGCTACAACAACGTACCACTACTTGAACTTAGTCGCAAGGATCCATGCCTTTCTTGAATTATTTCTGTTATTCATTTACTGGCTCAGGAAACAGAATTCCCTATATTCCCTGCCTCTATTAATTCCACTCACAACTATAACAACGCATGTAACAGGGCATCCTGAAGATCATAGATCTTCATGGCTTCCCAATATTAGTGGGTGAGGGTTATGTTTGGTAATGTATAAGTACATGGAAGAATTCGGAGCCAGGGGTTGGACAATATCAGATTTTTTTGTGTAAGATGTGACAGAGACTATGTCCTCATTTCACAATTTTAATACAAGAAGCAGGATTCTTCACATCTCTGTCTGTTAACTTATGTTGGTTTCGACCTCTATGTTCTAAGGCTGGGCCCACCTTCCCATAGTGATTTCCGAGTTAATTAGATGTTTGCTTACTTAGTTGTGTGGTGTGGATGTTACATTATATGCATTTTCTTTATTATCTGCAATAGTCATGTTAATAGTTGTGTTCTTTGAATACCAAGTACTTGCATTTCCTTTAAGCTACAGCAGCGTGGTGTGATAGTTGACTTTGTAGGTTAGTTTCTTTTATGCATGTGTGTAGTAGCTGTAACAGTCAAGATCTCCCTTAGTTTCCTTTCAATTACTTGTCTTGCTCAAGTTTCCTAAATTAGGTGGACTATGGTTTAGAACTGTTTATTCAATTCCCGTATTTCTCATTTCTAGTTTCAGATTGGATTAGTTGGTCACAATGGATATACACATAGTCTGGTAAATTAGGGTTTAGCTTTCAGCAAAAGTAATCCTAGATATTTATTTCAAGAATCATTCATTACTGGATTGAGTTGTAGGAAGTAATTGCAATTCTGAAATCTTAGATAGGTAGTTTAGATCAGTTTTGACTATGGGAGAAGTTTGAAAAAATAGATAAGTACGACAGTTTATTCAGTCATCAACTACTTAGTGTTTAAGCACAAATAGTGTAAGTTATCCTTGAAATAAAATACTTCCCTGTGTTGACAAATTATATTGAGCATTCTGCATGATGGTTTTAATTAACTGACCAACACATAGGATTTATCTCCTCATAAAAATTGATTTTTAGAGATCAAGGTCTATACTTTTGGTTGGCTAAAACTTCGGGAAAGTCAAACGCTAATTTGACCCTTGGCCTGAAAAACTCTAAAATACTAAAACTAGTAGTTTTGGTACATTCGCTATATATTCAGATTTAAGAAGGATCAGGAGCCAAAATTTTCACGAGCTGAAGAAAAACTCGTAATGTACCCTGTATACAAATTTCAGCCTTGGATTAACTATATTATGGGATATATGATTCCTCCAAATCAGGGTTCAAGACTCTTCCAAGATTCATCCCTAAACATGACACCTAGGTATACTTGCTATATCTTGAAATACAAAGGTTCAAATGAAATTTAGCAAGATGTTCTACATAGTGAACATACTGTACTTTCTTTGGTAAAAGTTTCAGATCCTGAAGGTGAAACAATGACACGTGGCAGTCCGTACAAGTTTTATATGCTGAACAGTGCTGAAATACGTCACCTTGGGAAAACTGTCATAAGTCCCAATTGGTGAAGCCAATTCTAGTCAAACCTATGGTGTTCGAAATATGATAGACGAGGTTACCTCAGTAGGAAATTTCAGACACATAGAAATAGCACTTTCAGATATACCATAGAAACAACATTAGGCATTTATGTAGAGGAAATTGAAAAAATAGGGCTTCCTGTTCTAGGAGATTCCCTCCACTATTTTCAGAAAAGTAGTACATTGGACAGCTCACCATGAATAGGTCCATCTTTTTATCCAATCAGATTTGAAACATTCCAAGTTTTGAAAATTTGGGTTTCTCTGACAAACCCTAGATCTTCCATCTCTGAAACGAGGACTAACACCTAAAATCGGTAAGATCTAATATTTTTCTATTTACATTTGAGGTTCTCATTTCAAAATGACTAATCACACCAGCTTGATCACAATATTGGTGAATATGACAACTTCCAAGTATGGAAGTATAGGATGTCACTGGTTCTTGAAGGAAATGAATTGGACACCTACATAAGTGCAAAGGTTCCAATTCCAAAGGGATATGAGGCTAAAACCTTACACAAGAAGAACTTGGTTAAGGCCAAGAGGATCACCTTATATCACATGTGTCTTCCCTAAAGACACCTAAAGATGTTTGATTCCTTAACCAATCTATTTGAAGGAAGAACATAAATCAGAAGATGACTTTGAGAAACCAGTTGAAGAATGTAAAGATCCAAAACGCAGAGACCATACAGTCAAACTTTACAAGGGTCTCTCAAATCAAAGAACAACTTGAAGCAATGGATGGAGTAGAGAATACAGAAATCATGATAACCACATTGAATCCCCTCCCATGATCATGGGATTCATTCATTCAAGGAAATTGTGCCAGAAGGAAGTGATTACTTTCAGCAAACTTTGGGAAGAGTTCACACAAGAAGAAGCTTAGCTCATAATAAGAGAAAGAGAAGATGGGAGAAACTCAAGATCTAACAAAGATCCCTCAAGCATTGAGGAATATGAAGGACTGAATTCTTGAAGAACCTCTTATCCATCTTATCATTTGGATAAGAAATGATGTTGTTACAACTGAAGAAGATGATGAAGCTTAAGGATTAAGAAGGAGTCTACCCACGAAACGAATAAAGATAAGTATTCAATTGTCATTTCATGAAATTATTTTGTTATGCATTTTGATGTGTTATTCATGATAGAATGTTTTCATTAATGATAGAATACTAATAATATGCATGTGATGGGTAAGTAGCCCATGGTGCTACACAACTCTCCATTGCTACTTATCTAGAATGAAACCTATTTGCTGACATGTTGGATTAGTGCACAATATCAATAATGTCATGGTAGAGATGGAAGGAATATAGAAAGTTTCCATGAGATATGGATGAATGTTGTATTGGATAATATAGTTGCATGATTGTATATTTATGCATAAGAAATTTCCATTATGAATATGCCTTATGAAATTTTTCTAACCATACAACTAATGCATTTGAATTGTAGGAAATATTGCGTATAATCGCCTACAAGAAAAGAAGGATTAGACTTGTTCTGAAGAAAAAGTGACGACAGTTTAAGAAATAATACAATATGAAGACTAATATGAAGATAGTTTAAAATAAAGAAAGAGGTCTTAAGAATAGTGCAATTATGTGACACTATTGAGCGACATCATTGATGTAGAACCTTCTAGCTATGACGAAATATCCAAGAAGAAAGGGAAGGAATGCAGCAGTTAGGGAAGAATGATGTCTAGGATGCGGTATCAAGACCTAAAGGGAAGTACTTAGTATATTCCATCCATCATGCAGTAGATGGAAACATCATAGGATACGAGTTATAATTTGTAGCGCGAGGCTTCTCACAAAAAGAAGGCATAGACTATGAAGAGACATTTGTTGCTACTGGGAGTTGAGGCACATGACAGGCAGACTCATGTGTGCAAATTAAAGAAGGCCTTGTATGAGCTCAGAAGGAGCCCATAGGATAACACATACATGAGGAGCATGAAGATCACCTAGATTGTTGAAGATCTTAACCTTTGCTACAAGGTTGAAGATGAAAGACTGTAAGAGGATGAAAATCTCACAGATGGGTGCGAGAAGAAATTTTGAAAAGGTTCAAGATAGAGGATCCTGTTATCCAATGAACCTAGATGGATAGATAGAATATCAATAGTAGAGGAAGCTACTTGTCACTCCAGTACATATTGTTTCAATACATAGAGTATAAAAGGTAGAGGGCGAATGATGCTCCGCTTCAGAGGGAGTGACTGCAGAAGATCCAATGGTTTGACATGGTATGATAGGATGGACATATTACAGAAGACTTTAGGATTTATCGATATTAAAGAGGATTTTAACCTTTACTTAAAGGTTGAAGGCGAAAGAACAATGATTCTATTGTTATATGTCGATGACTTGTTCTTGACAGAAAAGAGGAACTCATTGAATTTTCAAGAAGGGGACTTGATGTCAAGTTCAAGATGAAGGACTTGGATATGATGCACTACTTTTCAGGTATGGAGGTTTGGTAGAGTGCAGATGGAATATCCTTGGGATAAGGGAAGTATGTAGCAGAGATCCTAAAGAGGTTCAGGATGATGGACTGCAAGGCCATGACCACACCTATGGCATCAAACCTGAAGCTATTGAGTGATGCTTCATCAGAGTCGGTTGATGCTACAATGTATTGTCAGATGATTGGGTGCTTGATGTACCTGATGAATATGAGACCAGATATTTTATTTCTTGTGAACACATTGACCCAATTCCAAACAGATCCTATACATGTTCACCTGATTGCTGCAAAGCATATTCTAAGGTACCTAAAGGGTAGACTTGATTATGTTCTCAAGTATGAGGCAAATCAGAAGATTAACCTAGAGGGTTATGCGGATTCGTATTGGGAAGGAAATACCATTGATAGGAAGAGCACTTTGCGGTGATACTTCAGTATGACATTAGGTGTGATCTCTTGGTTTAGTAGGAAGGAGTCATGCATGGCACTGACTATAGCCAAGGAAAAATATGTTGCCACTTGCTCAGCTATTTGGGAGGTAGTATTTTTCTTTTGAAAACTACTATTTGATTTGATTTATCTGACTTGCATTTTTCTATAATGCAGAGAGCAGAAGTGAAGCTCCATTATTTGATTCAAATTGAGATCTCTCAAAAGAGAGAGTTCTAACATAGCCGGTGACACAGATTGTCTGAGCATAAAATATTAGCGAATCTCATAGGTGGCTCAGACATAAAAGGGCCTATAGGTTGTCCTCGGATGTAATCGGTCATGGAGAATATCATAGGTTATCCTTGGACATAATCATCCCTATTTTGATTCTATGCTATAAATGGTCATACTGAAGTTTGAGTACTTCAGGGGGAAGCTTGGTGTTCTCTAGATAGAGGTTCCTTCAAAGGGGAAGTGATGAGATCATGAGCCTTTCTGACATGGTGGTAGGATCGGTTCCTCCCATGGTCAGATGTAAGTGTTGTTCCCTTTTGACATGGTGGTAGGATTGGTTCTTCCCATGGCTAGATGTAAGTGTTGTGCCCTTCTCAAATGGTGGTATTATTGGTTCCTCCCATGGTCAGATGTAAGTGTTGTTCCCTTCTAACATGGTGGTAGGATTGGCTCCTCCCATGGTCAGATGTAAGTGCTGTGCAATTTTGACATGGTGGTAGGAGGGGCCTCCCATGTTCAAAGATAAGTGTATTGGACAACATCCAGTATAAAAAAAGGACTGGCTCTGTAGAGACCCACATCTAGTATGAAAAAGGATTGGCTCTGTGGAAGTACATCTAGCATGAAAAAGGGTTGGCCCTATAGTGGCCTAAATCTACTATGAAAAGGACTAGCTCTGTAGAGACTCACATCCAGTATGAAAAAGGACTGGCTCTATGGAAATACATCCAACATGAAAAAGGGATGGCTCTATAGTGGCCTACATCCAATATGAAAAAGGACTGGTTCTGTAGAGACCCACATCCAGTATGAAAAAGGGCTGGCTCTGTGGAGGTACATCCAGCATGAAAAAGGACTAGCTATGTAAAGGCCTACATCTAATATGAAAAAGGACTAGCTCTGTGGAGGAATACCTAAATGGAGGATATTCCTACAACTAGCATGAAAAATGGTTGGCTCTATAGAACTTCCATTGACGAGAAGAATGGAGAAATAACACTATTTGATGAAGATAGTGGAAGCAGTGATGATGAT
Organism: Pseudotsuga menziesii; assembly: GCA_001517045.1. Taxonomy (NCBI): domain Eukaryota; kingdom Viridiplantae; phylum Streptophyta; class Pinopsida; order Pinales; family Pinaceae; genus Pseudotsuga; species Pseudotsuga menziesii. Next base: position 109,424 of record LPNX010356367.1, on the reverse strand, counting down.
CTAGTGATGATCTGGAATTGATGATGATCTAGTGATGTTCCAGCTTTGATGATGATATAGTGATGATCCAACTTTGATGATGATCTAGTGATGATCCAGCTTTTATGATGATCCAATGATGATCCAGCTTTGATGATGATCTAGTGATGATCCAACTTTGATGATGATCCATTTATGATCCAAATTTTGATGATGATCTAGTGATGATCCAGAGAAGAAGACTTGTGCTAATGAATTGTGTTAAGAGAATACCTTCGTAGTTAATAGGGAGTGTTGATGTATTTGTAAATTCAAAATGTATTCACTTGTATATTATATATATTGTACAACAATGTTCCTATCAGGAGATTCATTTGTATTTCATTGTACTCCGATGTTCCTATCGGGAAAATCATTAATATAATAAAGTCATGTAAATTCAATGATGTTAACCCTCTGTTGTAATTCGGGGAAATAGTCCCCACAATTGAGTTGAGGTTAACCCTCCTTGTTGATCAGGGGTGAAAATTTCCCACAGCTGAAGGGCACTAGGGTTATTAGACTCTCCTAGAAATGTTCACCCTGGTAAGTAATTGTCAAATCAGAAACTAGTATAAATAGAGAGTAAGAATCTTTATTTATCACACACACTCATCCAGCTATAATGCATAGGTGAGAGAAGAGGATATCACACAAGTGTGAGAGAGAATAGCTATTGGAGATCATCTTTCTGTCTTTGGGTTTTACTGCTGCCATTGGTGCTCATTCTATCTCTAAGGAAGTTGCGGGGTTTTTCCTTTATGGTTTCCCCAAGGATATATCTTTGTGTCTATTGTCTCTTATGATTGATTGTTGTGCATGTTATTCTCTCATATAAGATCCTAATATCATATTGTTTAAATGATAAAAATCTAACATAATATGTATCATGATGATGACTTGGTCAGAATGGTAGCATTGACTCTGAATTTCATTTTGTAGTTGAAGGGTGTAGTTTTCTACAAAATCCACAATTGACAATATGGTCCCAATGGGAAAGTTGTCCCTGTGTTTTCTGTACTTCTCATCCTGCCATCGCGCTACATGCACATGTTGAACCTACTGCTCAGTTTTCTTGTAGAACTCCATAAAAAAATCACATACCCGTACCTGTTGCCATGAAAAAAAGGGTCGTATTAGAATGTGACTTTTAAAGAATAGTATATGTAGAAACTGGACATGTAAGAGGAAAAAAATTCAATAATCATTTGCACATGTGATTTCACCAATGAAATATTTTTACTTTCCTTCGTACTATCCGATTGATAGGTTATGTACTTGAAGTTCTGCATCTCCATGTTCATATTTCCAAATAAATGCTCATCGCTTTCATGAATGCAACGGTTCAACAGAGAAAACCCACTACACTAGGAACAGTTCCCATATAGACATGATTTTCCATAGTTTTTTTTCATTCATGCCTTGGACACATGATGCTAATGATAAAATATCTCGATGCATTCAGTGGTATTACATATTCATTGCATCCCTGCTCAAGGTTAGTATGTAAATAAGAAACTATATGTTTATATGTGTCATAAAAATATTCATATTCTACATGGTATCTACAACAGCATGTGTTTCAATCAATGCATATATGAATGTACCATGTTTTTCATTTCTCAAAGGATGTATGGCCTAGGTTAAATTGCATGTGCTCATTCCTGAATCTCTCATAGAGTTCAGTTTGTGCTATGTCAAGGAAGTGTTTAACATGGGGTTCATGTTCAATAGAACCTTTTCTCAGATTTAGCACATCTCTTTGATTAGATGAAGGTCTGGCATGTTCATACTAGAAATTTTTTACTAAGTCCTTAACAACATCAATTAGATTCATATCTCGACGAGCAAACCTACTGACAAAATCCCAACAATATTTTCCACCTACAGTCTGCAGATTTTCTCTTATAACAGAGTACTTCAAAATAGTTTTTCTATTTAATTTAAGTATCTGAGAAGTGTGTGAAACGAGGCGACGTTTCTGTGTGGAATTTCTTACAACAGATTCTGATAACACACGATGAGCTACACAATTTTCTTTAGTACGAGACGTCTTCCCAATCACATTAAAAGTAGATTGGATATTTCTAACAATATGATTGTTAGCCTCTAAACTTCTAACCATATTTATGCCAAGAATTCTTCTAACAACAACTAAAAATTTTTATGTTGACAAACAAAGTAATAATTTGCATTTACCTGCATCACCTTTGGATTCAAAATATTCCTTCATTAATTTTCTACATTGTCGATCGATAGTGCATTTTGGAAACTTACCTTCAAGGCATGACAGACAACTTTAATCCACATGGATACATCAAGGAGTCCTTTTTCTTGCAGTAGATAGTCGAGGTAGGGAATGTGGACATGAGCTATGAATCCTAGGGCTTCTTTGTTATGGTGCTTCATTAACATGTCGGTCCATATTGGGAGTGTGCTCAACATGGTTGTGGTCTTCTTGGAGAGATTGAAAATTAACCATTGCTCCTAGGTCCAACAATTCATACTTGGCATCTCTCAATATACCTATGTATTCAAGAGCTTCAACATGGCTCATTGATGGATTATTGGTTGGAGACTGTGTTGATGTTGGAACTTGAGTTGGGGCCATTGGACAGAACTGCTTCACCCGTGGTTCTAAGGTAGAGGTCATGATGTCATCAACTATGTTAGGATCAGTCACCGTATCAGTGGAAATGTCTGGAACATGTCTCACTCTCTCCATTTCCAACTTGGCATTTTCTCTTACCTCATTTTCCTTTTCAATGGGCATATTCCTTCTAGTTTTTCTTGCTCTGTTAGGTGAGTTTCCCATCTCTAAAATTTTCTTTATCAAAACTATGAGGCCTACCCCTTCCTAAGAAGAAACAAATAAGGCATTAGTTCCATTATACAAGAAACATGATGCGTTCCAACATAATTAACTAAATTATAGACATGTTAGTATTGTAATTATTGGCATTGATACATAAATGCTGATTACAGTTTTCTCTTTATGTTCGAACCAAATTTTCATTTCTATACTCTATTTGAGTCCAGTAAATAGAGTTAATTTTGCAGTAATTACAACTATAGAATTATGACTTCCTTTGTGTTCAAAAAGTATTGGAAGCAAAAAGAATATGAGTGAAATATTCTTCATTTCCAACACCTTCGAACGAGATGACATTACACGTAATATGCCACGTTAGTTGTGAGGGAAGACATAAGTTGGTGTTTGGATGTTTTGGGAATAAATTGAATAAATTACACTCATTAAGTTACAAGTTAACTATTAAGAGAACAAATTGACTAATTACACAATGAAGAGGTTGCAAATCCATCTAAAAGGGGAGAAATGATTGAGGTAGAGGCATCCCTGTCAAGATCAAAGGCATGTTATGATATATATAGCATGAAGAGGAGAGAATGGACAAGTTGGTGAACTATTCAATATGGACCCTCTCCCATGAATGCTTCCAAGGTCTTTATACAAATTGAAGAGTCTCAATAGAGAACCTCATCTATGCCATGCTTGTGGGAAATCGAAAGATATTCATGTGCAAATGATTATTGGTATACATTGCATACTTCATCTTGTATAGAAAATATGGACAATTTAATGAACTATTCAATAGGGACCCTCTCCCATGATTACTTCAAAAGTTTTTTTTTAAATTGAAGAGTCTCAATAGATAACTTCATCTATGCCATCATTGTGTGAAATCAACATATATTCACGTGTAAATGTAAATTAGTTAACATTGCATACTTCATCTTGTATGGAGAATATGAGACTTGTTTATATGTGAAGTTGGGATTTATTCTTGTCAAATTAAATGTTGTCTATGAGAGATATATTGTTGTAGGCATATCATAAAACATAAATCAATGAAATGATCTGAAAGCTTGTAAAGTAAAACAATTATCTACAATTCACCATACCTATTCAAAATTATCTCTTCTTGCAATGAAAACTTGCAGTTTGAATCTTTCCACTAACTTCCAAAACCACTGAATATGTTTGTTAGATTCCAAGAGTGAAATTATATCCAATAGATCAAAGAGTGGTGATGGAGTGTGAGCCAAATTGCAGAGTTAAGGAACACAAAACGTGCGAACATCTATAGAAAACCCGTGAAAATTGGTAGCAATCACGAGAATCCAGATCTCTATTTTTTTAACTAATAACAGGTGCGTGAACATGTATTTGAGCACGTGCAAGTGTTAATAAGACCGTGTGCGTGCTTTTACGTGCATGCACAATTAGATGCATGCACTTCTTCCTAACATTTAGAGCATTTACTCACTAACATTTATCTCATTTAATGAATAGCATTCTTCAACAATGACTTTGTATTCACACATGCTCGAGTGTTTTTACAATATAGTCTTCACCCCTACTTTTATACTTATCGTCATCATCATTCCATTGAAAATGATTGAAAATAAAATCAAAGCAAAGTTTCAACTAAATCTATTATCATCATCATCATCATCATCATCATCATCATCACCGTCATTGTTCATCATCATTGTCATCGTCGTCATCCTCATCCTCATCATCCTCATCATCATCATCATCCTCATCCTCCTCCTCATCATCATAGTCATCATCCTCATCATCATCATCATCCTCATCATCATCATCATCATTATTCATCATCATTGTCATGGTCATCATCATCATTCCTTTGAAAATGATTGAAAATAAAATCAAAACAAAGTTTCAACTAAACCTATCATCATCATCATTATACTCATCCTCATCCTCATCATCATCTCCATCATCATCATCACCATCATTGTTCATCATCATTGTCATCATCATTGTCATCATCATCATCATCATCATCATCATCATCATCATCCTCATCATCCTCATCCTCATCATCATCATCATCATCATAGTCATCATCTTGATCACCACCATTGTCATCATCCTCATCATCACCATCACCAACATTGTTCATCATCATTGTCATCATCATCATCATCATCCTCATCATCATCCTCATCCTCCTCCTCATCATCATAGTCATAATCCTCCTCCTCCTCCTCCTCCTCCTCATCATCATCATCATAGTGATCATCCTCATCCTCATCATCATTGTTATCATCACCATCATAGTCATCATCATCCTAATCATCGTAATCATCATCATTGTTATCATCACCATCATAGTCATCATCATCCTAATCATTGTAATCATCATCATAGTCATACTACTCGTGATCATCATCATCATCGTCATCATCGTCGTTGCCATCATCGTTGTCATCATCATCATCATCATCATCATCATTCTTCATCATCATAGTCATAATCATCCTCCTCCTCCTCCTCCTCATTGTTGTCATCAACACCATCATCCTCATCATCGTAATCATCATCATCATCATAATCATCATCATCATAGTCATAGTCATTGCGATCATCATCATCCTCATCCTCATCCTCATCCTCATCATCACCATCATTGTTCATCATTGTCACCATCACCATCATCATCATCATCATCATCGTAGTCATCATCATCATCATCATCCTCATCCTCGTCATCATATTCATCATTCTCATCATCATCATTGTTCATCATAATCATTCCATTGCACATGTTTGAAAATAAAATCAAAGCAAAGTTTGAACTAAACCTATCATCATCATCATCATTGTTCCCCATCATCGTCGTCGTCATCATCATCCTCATCATCATCATCATCATCACCATCATAATTGTTCATCATCATTTTCATTTCAATCATCATCATCATCCCCATCCTCATCATCATCATCATCGTCGTCGTCATCATCATCATCATCATCCCCATCCTCATCATCATCATCATCATCATAGTCATCATCCTCATCATCATCATTGAAATCATCCTTGTCATCATCATCACCATCATCATGATCATCATTATTCCTCATCATCATTAGCATCATCATCATCCTCATCATCATCATCATCATCACCATCATTTTCATTATCATAGTCATAATCATAGTCATCATCATCATCATCATCATAATCATCATTGTCATCAATAGCATCATCATCGTCATCGCAATCATCATCATCATCATCATAATCATCGCAATCATTATCATTGTCATCATAATCACTTTCATCATAGTCATAGTCATTGGGATCATCATCCTCATCATCATCATCATCATTTTTCATCATCATAGACATCCTCATCCTCCTCCTCCTCCTCCTCCTCATCATCAACATCATCATCCTCATCATTGTAATCATCATTATCATCATCATCATAATCATCGTCATCATAATCATCGTCATCATAGTCATAGTCATTTTGATGCTCATAAAAGAAAAAACAAAACAAAGTTTTTACTTAACAAGTGTGCACACGCGTGTGCACAAACTAGTGTGATTGCACTTCTAGTGCATGTGCATTATGTTTTAAACTATGCGCACGCATAATTTAAATTTAGAATTTTGGCAGGCACCTATTTTCCAACCTTCATGGTGGTTGACTTGGCTGTTTTGGTTTTAGGTTTGGGTCACCAAACCAAGTGGTTTGGGCTGTCTTATGACATAAAACATGTTTTGTACCACTTCTCCTATTTCGTGCATGATTTTTCACATGCCACGGTTGTCCACTGTTAATGAAAATTCACACACTTGTGCAACTCTGTCTATAGATTCTGAATATGTAATTTTTATTTAAATCTATTATCTTTTTCTATTTTTTATTTAATTTTAAATGGACTAACGTCAATCTAACACAAAAGGTAGGCTATTTTCTTTGGTGATAACTTTTGATTGGCTTAACGATTTAGAAAATGGAAAAGAACATACATGAAAAGACACAAAGACCTACATCCCAAAAAAAAATCATTCATTGACTATGTTAAGACCAAGATGTGGTGGACCAACGCTCCACCTTGTCATTTTAGGGCATCACTGACTTCCTTAATTTGAAAAAAAATATAACATAAAGAAATATGGAAAAATAATGCTGCACTAGACACACCTATTATCTACAACTCTATATATTTTTTTTCACAATATTCCACCATTTTCATACCAAACAAGTGGACCAATGCAAACATATTCATTATTTTTGGGGAAAAAATAACATACCAAACTTAGAAGAACCATGTTTTTTGGGATTTATACTTAGATTCCATAAATAAAAGTTATATATTCTGGAAGGTAATGCGATTGTCCATGGTTTATATTCTTACACCATATTCCAAAAACTTGTGTAGGTACCTCTAATATTGCTTTTTGACATTCATATTTTTGTTTTTCCATAAGTCCATTGCAACGAACGCATCATAAGTGACCAGCAATAGCTTGCACCAACCAAAATGACATATAAAAGCTCAACTTTGAATCATAAATGGTGCATATAGTGGTTAAGAACAGATAAATATGAATATATACCATTAAAATCATTTCAATATATCACTAACACCATATTAAATTGATCCAAGTCAATATACATCAGGTATACAACTCCATTAAAATGGTAAATCATCACATGGAAACTAGTCATAACAAATCTTGGAAATGTGGACATTTGCATATGTATTTCTTCTGATATCAACTTATAGAGAATATGGGAGACATGTTACAGAGCCATGAATCACTCACCCATGATTTTTCATCAACTCAACTCAATGGGGTGCAACCACCATTCACAAAAGTGCGCCTTCATAGAAAAACATTGAAATATGGAAGTGGGAATTGAGAGAATGGGAGGAGATATGGGTCAAGAATAGTAGCATACTCCTATATACATAAAAACAGTCCATGAAGATACAAATGAGAGGTCACGGCCGAGTCTCTCATAACCAACTTGGATGAGAATTTCACTCTCTCGAGATTGGCTCACTAGTAGGATAAGTGTGCACTCACAGTGCAATGCGTAGGCTTATGCTCTCCAAAATTCCAAAGGCAAATTCAAAAATTATTAAAATTCATTTCCATTACTCATGACATATTTTTATAACCCTCCTAAGGTCCCCCAAGGTCGAATTCAATCCCATAGGATTACTCCAACTCATCCTTGATTTTTAGTAATCTCCATGCCACTTCGCCTTCTCCTCAACCCTTCATCTTCCTCCAAATTCGAATGGATTCCACCTAGTCCCAAATGCACCCTAGTAGAGGATATTTTTATCTATAACATGTCAAATTTTCATATGTTTGAAATAAGGTCTGCAATCAGGTCTGACTTGTCACAGAATATTCCATCATTGTTTTCATAAAACATAGGGAATCTAGCTCCACATATCACCTAGTTTTTTCTTAGAATATTCCTCTTCTATTTGAATACTTGGGATAATTATATTTCATTTGACAAGTATTCACCTTCCAATAACATTCCATCCCTCATAATTTCAAATTTTTGGTTAAGTCATGACATGTGTAAGAAAGAATCTATCCACTGAAGGCCTCCATGGACCTCCAAATGTCCTTATGAGTCAATTCCACTTTATTTTCTCCATATTTATTATTTGTATTACCCAAATTAATGTGTAAATGATAAAATAAGGTTCTCTTGGGTCCCATAGCTCCCTTATTGAAATATTTAATGCCTCCCCCCATCCTACGGAATTATTAGGTGGGTGAAACATTTTCAACTAGTAGACGTATTGGGAGGGGGGACATGAAAGTCCTCCCCACCTAATATTGCTTGTCCTCAAGCAATTCCAAGTTTGGATTCTACAAAATTTCTTCATCTTCCCAAGTGGTTTCTTTGTTTATGTAATTGTAACTTCGGAATGTATTCACTTGTATATCTTATGTATTGTACCCCGATGTTTATTCCAGGAAGTGTTTGTAATGTAATTGAGTCATGTCATGCCCTGATGTTCTGATCGGGAGTTTCTATAATGTGAACAAGTCATGTCAAGTCATTGTGGGTAGCCCTCCTATTGATCAAGGGTTAAAGTCTCCATAGTTGTGGGGCACTAGGGTTAATAGACTCTGCTAGATATGTCGGCTCTAGTAACTAATTGTTAAGTGAGGCCGACATGTTGGAGTGGACATTAAGTGAACAGAAGAATATTAATAGAGAGTGAGCCTCTCTATTTATCACACACACACTCACTCATTGGGGCGCATGAGTGAGAGAAGAATTTGTTGGGACAAGAGAGAGAGAGAGAGAGAGAGAGAGAGAGAGAGAGAGAGAGAGAGACTATTCCTGTCGGGAGATCATTTTACTATTTCTGGGGTTTTTCTTTTGGTGCTTACTCTATCTCTGAGGAAGTGTGGGGTTTTCTCCTTTATGGTTTCACCGAGGAAAATATTTGTGTTCATTGTCTCTTATGTTTTATTGTTGTGCATGTTATTCTCTTAGATAATATCCTAAGATCATAATGCTAGCTTGAATGATAAAAATCTAACATTCTTCATTAGGAAAATCCTTCCATTGTACCAAATATTATTTTATTTGTGTGCTTTGTATCCTTCTCTCCATTGTTCTCAAGATTTTTCTAAAATAAGAAAAAGTTGTCCTTAATCATCCAAGAAACTGAAATATGCTGCCATATAACCTTATTTAGACAAGAAACATGGAATACATTATGAATTTTTCTTCCCATGGGAAGCTCCAATTGATAGGCCACTTCTCAAACTTTTCGAATCACTTTGTAGGGACCATAAAACCTTGGTTTGATATTTTTTGAACCTTTACCATTTATGCTAGTTTGACTGTAGTGCTGCAACCTCAAATAAACCAAGTCATTAACTTTTAATTGTCTCTGGACTCTATGTTGGTCTGCATATTGGTTCTGCTAATTTTGAGCAACCTACAAGTTATCTCACAAAACATTCAAAATTTCTTGACTTTCTTTAGTCCAATCCTTATCCATTGGAGCATAATATCACCATATATGTGGTCTATAAAAGTGGATTCATCATTAAAATAAAGATATTTAAAAGGATACGTGCCAATGGGCATATGGAAATTGGTATTGTAACAAAACTGACCCAAATGCAACCATTTTATCCTTGATTTTTGCTTCCCACTAACATAGTTCCTCGGGTAGCATTACAAATATTGATTCAACCTCTCTATATTTCCATTGGTTTGGTGATTATATCTTGTGATAGGTGTCAAATGTTTCCCCACCATTTTGAAGAGTTCTTGCCAAAATGCACTAAAAAAACTACTATCTTTGCCACTGGCAATGCTCTTAGGAAGCCCATGCAATATGAGAAATTATTTAAAAAATAGTTCAGACACTTGTGTAGTAGTGAGAGTGGTACTAACGAAAAATAAATGAACAAATTTACTAAGTCTATACACCACCACAAATATGCAATCCTTACCAAATACTTTGGGAAAACCAGTAATGAAGTCCATTGAAATTCTCTCCCATTTTTGTACTGGAATAGGAAAGGGATGTAAGTGACTAGATGGATGAGTGTGCTCCACTTTATTTTTATGAAATGTGGGGAATTCATTAACATACTTCATAACATCATCCTTCCACCCTTTCCATGAGAATCGTTCCCTCAACATTTGATATGTTTTGAAGAAATCAGGGTGACCTGCTAAAGGAGAATCATGAGCTTTCTTTAAAATTTCCTCCTTCAATCTCAAATTAGGGACCAAATAGATTATATATTTGTAGTATATTATTCCTTATAACACCTTATACCTTTTATCATGGTTATTTCCATCAAAAAGTTCACAAGAAAATTTATCCTTGGCATACTCTACTTCTAATGCGGCTTTCCAATTTTATGCTACACCCATTAGAGAAATAGAAGGTCTCCTAGATAAGGAAGAATATAAAAAATTGTTTTTTCCCTTGACATTTTCAATATCAAAGTCAAATGATTGGATATTAATCACCCACTTTTTCTTCCTTTCATTTAAATCATTTTGAGTGAGGAAGTACCTTAACTTATTATGGTTAGTTTTGACCACAAATTTGTTTCTCGACAAGTATTGTCTAAACCTTATCAAAGAATGCATAATGGATAGAATTTATCTATCATAAATTGAGTTAATATTCACATGTGGATATATTTTCCTACTCTCAAAATCTATTGGGTGTTGTCCTTGTTTTAGGACTGCTCCAATTCCTTCTCTTGATGCATCACATTCCAATACAACTGGTTTAGAAAAATCAGTCAAGGCGAGAATAAGATAGTTTCTCATTACCACATTCATTCTTTGGAAATATTTTTCATCCCCTTCATTCCATTGGAAAGTATATTTGTTTGTAAAATTATTGAGAGGTGAAGTGAGTTGGGAGAACCCCTTCACACGCTTTCTACAGTAGGTGCAAATTCCATTGAATCCTCTAAATTTAGTGAGACTTTTGGGATGATGCCACTCTAAAATGGATCTTAATTTCTACACATCCACCAAGTTTTCATATATTAAGTGTTTGGTGGCTCAACCATCCACTATAACCATGGCCTTTTGGCCTTGTATGTTTCCCTTGAGCCTCAAGGTGTGGAATCTAGGTACACTCGAGAGTGCTGCAATTTTTCCTGTATCAGGAGTGGGTTGTTCTTTTTTTTTTAATACCCTTACTCTTGGGTTTCAATTTTTTCTTCTTCCTCCTTCTCCTCCAATTCATCATATTCAAAAATAACTTCAATTTAATGTGCATTCCCTTTGGCACATCTATGTCCCAGAATCCAAGGTTGTTATCATGTAAAACATGACTTCTTTCTTCTAAGTTTTTCTTTGCTTGGCCTCCATTTATTTTATTTTGTAGAGGAGTCATTTCTCTATGGATTCTTATATTCCTTGATATTGGAAGGGAAATTTGTATTGGGAGTATATTTGGTTCTTGGAAATACATTTTGCAAAACCCTTGTCAAATTTATGGCATCCTTCAATATGGCTAGCTTGTGGGATTTCACTATCCCTCTCAAAGCTTCTTTCAATCCTTCAGTAAAAAATAAAACCAAACTAGCCATATATAGATCAGAAAATATTACTGAAATATTTTTAAATTATAACATATATGCTTCAGGAGTTCCTACTTTCTTCAGTTGCACTAGTTCTTTGAAAGGAAGTTAAGGGTATTTTCTCTCAAATATCTCCATTAGTGCATTGGAGAAAACCTCATAAGATAAAATATGATCATGTCCAAAGGTTCTAATACCAAGGAACCACCAATCACTACCTTCCCCTTCAAGATACAAAATTACCATTTTCAACACATCTTCTTCAAACATAGGATTTAATTGAAAATATACACTTAATTTTTGCAACCAAGAAATGGAAAAAAATTTGAGGAACCATTAAAGGAAGGAATGATTACTTTTCCCATGGTGTAATTTAATTCATGTTTAGTAGGAGGTTCCCTATTCCTATTTCCTCCTTTCTTGAACTGAATAAAATATCGAATGAACTGACCAAAAGGTAGGACTTTCCTACATTCCTCAATTAATTGGTGAGAATCATTTGTTGCTTCCCTAACATCATAGGTAGTGTAAGGACCTTATTTGTACTCTAAAAAATTAGTTGTTTCAGGTTCATTCTGAGTTCTTAAATCACGGGGTCGGTTATGAGGTCCAGTATTTGAAAAAATGGCTTCCCCATGGGTCTTCCTCTCATCACAGGGTGTACTACTACTACTTCTGGGTCCTAAATTGCTCCCAAGTTGGCTAGACAACAATTCAAATCCTTGCATAAATTTTGTTAAGTCCTTAAATATATTCTTGAATGAATTTATTAAGGTCCTCATTTTTCTGTTTTTCATCCATATCTCCTAGTCCTAGTGTTTCCTTAATCTCCTTGTTAAAAGAACTAACTTCTACACTTCCTCCTTTTTCATTGTTAAGGTCTCTAGTCTCAGTTTCTAATGGAGGAAGGTAAGGATAAGAAAACATAATTAGAGATATTTACTAGGTTCCAATATCAGTCTTTTATACCACTTTTAATGTCCCAATTCGAAAATCCCAACAAAGGAATAATTTTGGAAAAAATGTTTTAACTACTCTTCACTTAAGGGGATTTGAATGGCACAAGATGGTATCGAATTTGGTACGGAATGATGCGGGGATTCTTAGGAATATTCAATGGAATATCTGATAACTTTATTATAGTTCATATACATATGCGACCCGATTTTTTCATGATGGAATACAGATACTAGCAATTTATGATGCTCTCCAAATCCTATGGCTCTCCAAATCCTATGGCTCTCCAAATCCTAGGGCGTGGGAAGAAATGGCTCTCCAAATCCTATGCAAACCTCCAAAATTTTCAAACACAATATGGGGAATTTAATTATAATTCATTTAATGTAATTTTAAATGGTTAATAGTTATGCAACAGATGATTACAACTTCATATTCAAATTCATTATTTCAGCGATATTTGCTTAATGGAAATGACATATAAAATCTCAACTTCGACTCATAAATGGTGCATATAATGGTTCATACAATAAAATATTAATATATACATTAAAATAATTTCCATATCTCACTAAAATCATATAACATTGATCCAATTCTCAATATAAATCATACATACAGCTCCACTGAAATGGCAAATGATCACATGGACACTAGTCACAACAAAGCTTGGATATGTGGAAATTTGCATATGTATTTATTTTTATTTTGAATTAAAGAGAATATGGGAAACATATTATAGAATCATGAATCATTAAATCATGCTTGGGAATCAACTAAACACAATGGGGTGCAATCACCATTCACACAAGTGTGCCTTCACAGGAAAACATGGAAACATGGAAGTGGGAATCGAGAGAATGGGAGGAGAGATGAGTCAAAAAAACTAGAAGCCTCATATATGCATAAAAAAAATCCATAAATATCAAAATGAGATGTTAGGTTTTCCTCTCACATACAGAAATTGGATGATAATCTTAGTCTCTCGAAATTGTCTCACTAACAGGTTAAGTGTGCACTCATCGTGCAATGGGAAAATTAATGCTCTCCAAAATGCCAAAGGAAAATTCAAAAATGATCAAAAGAAACTCAATTCCTCATGGAATATTTATATAACCCTCCTAAGGTACACCAAGGTCGAATTAACACCCATAGGATTCCTCCAACTCATCCCTGATGTTTAGTAACCTTCATGCTACTTGCCCTTCTCCTCAACCCTTCACCTTCCCCCAAATTAGAATTGTTGGAACCTAGTTTCAAATGCGCCCTCTTAGAGGCCATTTTTATCCCTGACATGTGATATTGTCATAGGTATGTAATTAGGTCTGACCTGTCATAGAATATTCAATCATTGTTGCCATAAAATGCAGGGAATCTAGATTCAAATGGCACTTAGTTTCTTCCTAGACTCTTCCTCTTCTATTGGGAGTTACCCCTCCTTACCCATTCAAATACATTAGCTAATTATATTCCATTTGACAAATATTCTTATTCCAAGAACATTCCATCACTCATAATTTCAAATTTTGCGTTAATTCATATTGATGCCTGGAAACATTCCCAGGTATCGACAATAGGGATTCTCCCCGATAAACAATCCCAATTATATTTTCCATGATTTGGTGTGGAGAACCCATCTTATTAACGATACGAATACCACGGATTAATTTGTTTTAAACCTTTTACCGGTTACGGGCCTGTTCACTGATTATGTTGTTTTTTTAAATTAAAGATGATATGCAAATGCCTAATCTAAATGCATGCAATTGATGAACAAAAACTTTAGAAGTGATGCATAGGTTCTTACCTCCTATCTTACCATTCCTGCTTTATAAATTACTTTTTCAAATCTAAGACTAAGCTAATCTATTCTATTCTAGTTTACTCTACCCCCATAGGGAGTGAATTTAAAATGAGAGCAATGTATTGTAGCTATTCATATTAATCTCACAGGTAGTTGTTTCAATTTCATATGCATATTTATAGCATAAATAATATCAAAGGTGGCTCGAACATTATAAAACATTCATTGCTCATTTCATACATAGAAATGTATATGTAAAGAAAATCATTCATCACTGAAGAAGTAATTCAGAATAATTAGAATGATCTCACAGTTGCATGGAAAAAGGAAGAAGTAGTTCCACATTGTGACTTTGAAACATTCCAATAAAATTACTATGTAGCCTTTCCCAGCAAAATAAGTCCTTCTTTATTATCAAAGAATTAGTTCTCTTACAAATAGTCCAACCCTTCTTTGTTCTAGCGTGAAGTTACTCTAACTCTACTCCCTATCTCTATTTATATTATAATTAAATTTTTTAATCTAGTGACTCTTTGACTTCCCTAACCCTAGGGATTCAAAAAAATCATCTTCTAGTGGTTTACATTAGGAAAATGAAAAAATATACAAAAGACAAAACGTTCAAGTGGGTACCTTCAAGACGGAAACATATTCTCCCCATGTGTTGGCCTATTCTACAATAGTTTTGTAGTTTATTGGATCTAGAATTTGCATGGTCATTTCGTGCATTTCCAGCTATGTCTCCGCATGTGTCACTTTTCTGAGGCAGGTCTACAGAATTCTTCTAAAATGTAATTTCTGATAGAATCTTCCTGAGCCCAAGTATTAATATTTTCTTCGTTGACAACATCTATTTTCTGAATGTATTGTATATTTTCTTGTAGCCTATCTTGTAAATGCATGAGGTGTTGGTGTTAGGTTGGAAGATCTGTGATATTTGCAACCAAAGAAAGATGGTGTTTCTGGTCGACCTGATGTATCCTTTTATAGACATCCTCACACTTTGCCAAAGCTTTCGCAATTTCATTATTAAAACTCAGGGAATATTTCCTGCAAAAATCCAGTAGGGCCATTTCTATTTTTATACCTTTAGCTATTTTTTGTGGAATTTGTTCCAGAAACTTTGAGTTAGCCTCTATCTAGGTCAATTAGATTTTGAACTTTTCTTAGAACTCCATTAGTAATTTTCTAAAATTTAGTAATTCTGATGCAATCGCCTTTAGCCTTATCATCATCAACTTTACTTTATAAATATCACTTGTGAGATTAAATTGAGCTTGATGTATCTTTCTTCGGATTTTACAAGCAAGCTCAAAAAAGGAGTGATGTCCTACGTTTTCTCATTAGCTATCTTCAGCTCGTTTTCTAGAGATCCCTTATACTGCACCAATTCTTCTATTTTGGTTTTTTATTGTTCCACCAATTCGCTTCCCAAGGACTCTCTTGATTCTGTTTCTGAGATCATGGCTTCAAAATCCTTCTTGTTTCCCTCCATAATTACTACCTGTACATCCAATGCATGCTTTTTTGTCTCCAAAGTTTGGTAATCCATTTAGAGTCTTTCATTTTCGGATAGGATAACATCATGTTTTATTTTTAAATATATTATCTCTCCTCATGTCTTAAGCAAAAAATCTTTTAGCTTGAGTATTTTTTCCTTATGATGCTCTACATCTTTCATCAATCGGTCAACGTTACCGACAATGGATATTGCAACTGCTATATTCATGTAGGACATGATATTAGGGTCTTTGTGAGTACCCTCCATAATGGTATTTTTAGTCACTATAACCACGTCATCCTACGTGGCCATATTTAAATGTTTCTATGACCTTATGGTAATAATATTCTTTGGTTTATAAAAAATGATGTTATTTAAGCAAGATACCATATGTTGCTTAGATGGAGTAAATGTAGTAAGTATGAGCTCTCTAAAAGGAATGTTTCCACCTATTCAAGTGTTAGGTTATGGATCCATGAGGTCATTTTGGGTTGCTTCCCAATCCAAAAATTCCCTGATCATATCATATTATTCTTTCTTCCTTTGTTCTTCAGCCACTTCCTTGACCGTCTTTTGTTCTCTCTCTTCTTCTTCTTTATTCATTCTCTCTTCTTCTTGTTTCAAAATCCGTTCTTATTTCCACTTCTGAGCTTCTTCATCTTGTCTTTTCTCATCTTACTCTCTCTATTTTTTCTCTTCCTCGGACTGTTTTAATCTGAAGGCCTCCTCCTTTTGCTTTTGCAACTTCTTTTCTAATGCAATGCTGCTATCTTTACTCCTATTGGTGCCACTCTTCTTCTTGAATAATTTACTTAAATCTATCATATTTTTATCTCTCCTGTGCACCTATTCATCCTTGTCAAAGAAATATGAACAGTTATAATGTATCTTTACGGTCGCACAATGTTCTACAACCGTTCCTTGGCAATCATTTCTATGAAAATTTTTCCCTCCAAAGTGGAAAGTCTCTAGGTCTTTCACAAAATAAAAGGAACCTTTTACCTTAGGGAATTTGTATCATCCAATGTAGAAATAAAGTGGTGGGAATGTTTCCTTTTTCATATCATGTAGGAATTTACATACTCCATTTAAAAATACTTGCCTCATTGCCTCTTTATAGACTACATAGTATGTGACGTACTTTGGCAGTAGGGATGGATCTTTTTACCATCACATTCTAAGATATGTTCCTTCCTATGAGAAATAATTGTCTCCATACTTGTTGACCACCTCCATATAATTGTTAGACATGAATTTATTTTCTTTTAGTAAAATTAACTCATTAAGGGGCATCAAAAATTCCTTACAGATAAGTTTGTAAAAGGTCACATACTTATGTGGCCAAATAATTTGATAAGGAACCTAAATAGGAGTCTTGGTTTGTGTCCAACTACACCCCAACATGGAGAATGGGTTCCTACATAGAATATAGTCAATAAGGTATGATGACATATAAAACTTAGACCTCCTCTGGGTTATACCTCCTTGTGTGTCTTCCACACAGAATGATAGTTTGTCTAATATAATGTCTTCCCAGTTAGAAATTGTGCCTTCAAAGTCTATATAATAAATTACAAGAATCCAACTCAATTTATATAAGGTCCCATATGCTTGGCCAGAAATCCTGTTTAGCATCATAGAAATGGATCCTAAATGGGGTCCGCAAGTTTTGGGACTTATACTCCCCACATGATTTTGGGTGCAATTATTTCCCTAGAACTATCATTTTCTTTGTGAATTCCAAGGGATCAATGTTCACCCCTTTGATCCAATCATTGTCTTGTTAGATATTTATTGTTTAATCAATATGATCTAGGATCTTATCTTAGAGAATAACATTTACATCAATAATCACAAGAGACATGAAACAAAAAGGGTTTTCCTCAGGGAAACACTAAAGGAAAAAACCATGCAAATTCCTTAGAGATAGAATGAGCACCAATGGAAAAAGTAAAACCCAAAAACACAAATATTATCTCCAACAACTATTCTCTCTCTCACTTGTGCGAGCTCCTCTTCTCTCACTTAGGTGCTACAGTTGAGTGAGTGTGTGTGACAAATAGAGAGTATCACTCTCTATTTATACTTGTTTTCCACTTGAATTTTACTCTTACATGGTTGACATCACTAGGAGAGTCTAATAGCCCTAATACCCATCAACTGTGGGGACTATTGCCCCGAATTATAGTGGAGGGTTAACCTCAATGAATTTACATGAGTTTATTATATTAATGACTCTCTCAATCAGAGGAACAAACATCATATTCGGGGTATAATGAAATACAATATAAAATATACAAGTGAATACATTCCAAAGCTACAAATACATCAACACTCCCTCTTAACTAGGAAGGTATTCTTTTGAAACAAATCATCAACACATGTATTCAACACTAGATCATCATTAAAGCTGGATCATCATCAAACGTGGATAATCATCATCACTTCTCCCTCTATATCGATAAAATGGTGCTATCTCTCAATTCTACTCGTCATATGAAGTTCTACAAAGCTAGCCTTGCTGGATGTAGGCCTAGAATCAAGGTATGTCTTCAAATATTCAACACTAATATATGACCATGGGAGGAATCAATCCTACCACCATGTCATAAAGGCATAACACTTATATCTGACCATGGGAGGAACCAATCCTTCAACCATGTCATAAAGGCATAGCTATTACATCTGACCATGGGAGCAACCAATCCTACCACCATGTCAGAAAGGCACAACACTTACATATGACCATGGGAGAAACCAATCCTTCCACCATGTCAAAAAGGCACAACACTTTCATTTGACCATGGGAGGAACCAATCCTACCACCATGTCAAGAATGCACAACACTTACATCTGACCATGGGAGAAACCAATCCTACCACCATGTCAGAAAGGCACAGAACTTACATATGACCATGGGAGGAACCAATCCTACCACCATGTCAGAAAGGAAAAACACTTACATATGACCATGGGAGGAACCAATCCTCCCACCATGTCAAAAAGGAAAAACACTTACATCTAACCATGGGAGGAACCAATCCTACCACCATGTGAGAAAGGCTTCTAGACTCGTCACTTCCCCTGAGAAGGAACCTCGATTTGGAGAACACCAAGATTCTCCCTGAAGTACTAAAACATCACTCTAGCCATTTGTAGCATAGAATCACATCAAGTCCGACTACATCCAAGGATAACCTATGATATTTTCTATGACTAATTACATTTGAGTACAACCTACATAACTGTTTACGTCTGAGAAGCCTATGAGATTCACCACAGTTCTATGCTCAAACAGCCTGTCTCATCGGTTATGATAAAACTCGCTCTTTCAAGAGATCTTTATCTGGATCACAAACTGGAGCTTCATTGCTCCTCTCTCCCAAGTAGCTGAGCAAGTGGAAACATATTTTTCCTCAGCTGTACTAAGTGTGATGCAGGAATGATTCCTGCTAAACCAAGAGATCACACCTGATCCCATAATGAAGTAGCACCCTGAATTTCTCTTCCTATCAATCACATTTCCTACCCAATACAAATCCACTTAACCCTCCAGGTTAATGTTCTCATCCACTTCATACTTGATCCCAGAGTCAACTATACCCTTCAGGTACCTCAGAACATGATTTTCAATAATCAGGTGAACATGTCTCGGATCTGTCAGGAACTGGCTCAATGTTTTCATAGAAAAGAAAATATTTTGTCTCGTCTTCATGAGGTACATCAAGGAACAAACCATATGATGATACATCATGGCATAAACTGTATCTAATGAAGCATCAATTAATAGCTTCATGTTTGATGCCATAGTTGTGTCAATGGCCTTGTAGTCCATCATCCCAAACCTCTTCAATATCTCCACTACATACTTCCCTTGTCCAAGGAATATTCCATCTACACTCTGCCACACCTCCATGCCTAGGAAGTAGTGCATCATACCCAATTCCTTTATCTCGAAATTGACATTAAGTCTCCTTATTGCATCTCTAATGAGTTCCTATTTTCATGTCAGGAAAATCATATAAAAGGAGCATCACTAGTCTTGTTCATTAAACGTTGAAGCAAAGGTTGGAATCCGCGTTACTCTCAGTAAATCCTAGAGCCATGAGTAAGTTGTCCATATCATTGTATCATGTTGAACCATAGGATCGTCTATCACTCCCTCTAAAGCAGACCATTATTATCCCTCTTCCTTTCGTACTCTATGTATGGAAACATTATGTAATGGACTAACAAAAATCTTTCTCTGCTACTAATATTCTATGCATCCATCTAGGAGCACTGGATACCAAGATCCTCTATCTTAAAACTTTTCAAAAGTTATTCTCTCACCCATCTGTGAGCTTTTCATCCTCTATAGGATTTCATCTTCAACCTTGTAGAAAAGGTTAAGATCTTCATCACTCTAGGTGATATTCAAGATATTCATGTATGTGTTATCCCATAGGTGTCTTCTGAGGTTGTACAAGGCCTTCTTTAATTTGCACACATGAGTATTCATGTCATGTGTCTTAACTTCTAGGGGCTGAAAATGTCGCTTCGTAGTCTATTCCCTCTTTTCATGAGAATCCTCATGCTGCGAATACTTCCTTATATCCCACAATTTTTCCATCTACTGCATGTTGGAACTTGCAGATACCGTATCCTAGATATCACTCTTCTTGAACTGGTATTATCCTTCCCTTTATTCTTGGCTACTTCTTCATAGCCGAAAGGCTTTGCATCAATGATGTCGCTCAATAGTGTCATATAACTAGTGTGTTTGAATCCTCTTGAAGTCTCTTCATATTATTCTTCATTTTGGATTATTTCTTGAACTGTCATCACTTGTTCTTCGGAACAAGTCTCATCCTTCTTTTCCTGTAGGAGATTGTACGTGATATTTCCTACAGGTAAAATGTAGCAGTCATATGGTTAGAAAAATTTCATAAGGCATATTCATAATGGAAAATTCTTACGCATAAAGATATAATCATGCAACTATTTTAGCCAATACAACATTCATCCATATCTCACAGAAACTTTGTAGATGCCTTCCATCTCTACCATGACATCATTGAGATTATGTACTATTCCAATATGTCAACAAAGAGGTTTCATTCTAGATAAGTAGCAATGGAGAGTTGTAAAGCACCATGGGATACTTACCCATCACATGCATATTAGTAGTATGTTGTCATTAATGCAAACAGTTTATCATGTATAACACATCAACTGAATATAAACAAATGCATAACCAAACAATATCATTAAAATGACAATTGAATACTTATGTTTCTTTGTTTCATGGGTAGACTCCTTCTTGAGCCTTCAGCTTTATCATCTTCTTCATTCATAACAACATCATTTCTTATCCAAATTCTAAGATGGATAAGAGGTTCTTCAGGAATTGAGTCCTTCATATTCCTCATCGCTTGAGGGATCTTCTTTCAATCGTGAGATCTTGATCTTCAGTTGCTCCCATCTTCTCTTCTTTTATTATGAGTTGAGCTTCTTCTTGTGTGCACTCTTCCCAGAGTCTGTTGAAGGTAATCACTTTCTTCTGGCACACATTCTTTGAATGAATGAACCCCATGATCATGGGAGGACATTCAAGGTGGTTATAACAATATCTTATTCTTCTTTGATTGCTACATCATAGCATTGAACACCTCCTTTTGGTGTCTTCAAGGATGACACATGAGGAATGAGATGATCTTTAATAGAATCTTCAATAAATATCTTGGCTCTAGCCTTAGCCACATATCCCTCTGGCTCTTAGAACTGATCCAATTCAATTTCTTCAAGGATCATGGAGGTCCTATACTTCCATAGTTGGAATTTGTCATCTTCACCAAGCTTGTCATCAAGCTGGTGTGATAGGTCATTTTGAAATGAGAACCTAAAATGTAAATAACAAAATATTAGATCTTACTGATTTGAGGTGTCCGTCCTGGTTCTGGATCTGGCTGATCTAGGGTTTGTCAGAGAAACGCTAATTTTAAAAAATTGGAATATTTTATATCTTATTGGATAGAAATATGCACCTCCTCAATACTAGATGAGCAAAATACTCATTTTCCAAAAACTGTGATTAGAACTGCACAATATCTTATGCCCTAGTTTTCTTCAATTTTTCTTGCAGAATTTCCTGATATTGTTTTTGCAATATATCCAAAAGTACTACTCCTATATGTCTAACAATTTGCATGGAGGTAGCCGCTTCTGTTCTATTTCCAACACCATAGGTTTGAGAAGAATTGGTTTCACCAATTGGGAATTATGATATTTTTCCCAAGGTGACATATTTAAGGAATTTTCAGCATAGAAAACTTGTACAAACTTCCATGTGTCAGTGTTTCACCTTTGGGGTTTGAAAATTTTACCACGAAAATTAAATTCCTTTCCCTATTTGGAACATATTGATAAATTTCTTTGGGACCTTCATATCCCAACATATATAAATTTTCCCTAGGTGTCCTATTTAGGGATGAATCCATGGAGAGGCTGGAACCTTGATTTGGAGGAATCATATCTCCCAGAATATAGAGAATATAAGGATGAAAATTTTACATAGGGTACCTTAGAAACTTATCTTCAACCTGTAAATGTTTCAGCTCTGGAGCCTTATCCAATATCAATATATAGTGAATGCACCAAAATGACTAGTTTTATTCTTTTAGGGTTTTCTGGTCCGGGGTCAAATTAGGGTTTGAATTTCTTGGAGTTTTACCCAACCAAAAATTTCAATCTTGGTCTATATATTTTTATTTTGAGGAGGAGATAAATCCTATGCTAGGCTCACTCAGAAATTCCTCTTCTATGAAAATCCATAATTTCCTACATTAGTGATAGGTGAAAAACTGAAAATGTCTAGAATCAAATTATGCTTCAATAGAAAGATGGACCCTTTAATTGAGAGTTAGCCTAGAATATTTTTGCTAATGATATGTGGAGGGAGACCCAAAATGTAGTACTCCCTAGCTTCTTCAGCTGCATAGTGTCTTATTCTTAGGTTAGCTCCGATACCATGCTATATTTTTATCATTTAATCAATATAATCTAGGATCTAATCTCAAAGAATAACATGCAAAACAATAATCACAAGAGACAAGATACACAAAGATATTTCCTAGGGGAGATCATAAAGGAGAAAACCCTGCAACTTCCTTAGAGATAGAATGAGCACCAATGGCAAAAGTAAAACCCAAAAACACAAAGATGATCTGCAACAATTGTTCTCTCTCTCACTTGTGCGAGCTCCTCTTCCTTCACTAATGCACTATAGTTGAGTGAGTGTGTGTGACAAATAGAGAGTCTCACTCTTTATTTATAGTTGTTTTTCACTTGACTTTTACGCTTACATGTCTGACCTCACTGGGAGACTCTAATAACCCTAATACCCCTCAACTATGGGGACTATTTCCTCGACTTACAATAGAGGGTTAACCTCGATGAATTTACATGACTTTATTATATTAATGACTCTCCTGGTCGGAGGAAAAAACATTGTCCTCGAGGTACAATGAAATACAATATAAAATATACAGCTGATTGCATTCCGAAGTTACAAATATATCAACATATCCATAATAGCCTATGGAGGAGGTATTTTGCAAGCTAATGTTATGTAAGACAGAGTGAATGAAGAAAAATATTCTCCTTTAATGTTATAGATGATCATGGATGAGGAATTTTTTGGGGGCATAATCAAACCAATAACCTATGCGCAAGGAAATAGCTCTGTGCATGTAGCGGCTTTAGTGATTCCTATTTTTTTAATGTTTTGGTAGAGGATCATTTCTTCAATGCCAACATCGAGGATGTTATGATCTATGATCATTTGAAATAGCTCTCCCCATTTGAATTATGGAGCAACTTCTCTGATAGCCTTAGTATCCTCAAATTTAATTTTCATCTTGTAGATGATCTCTACCTCTAAATCAACCTCACTCTCCTTTGCTTTCTTCTTTCCACCTTTTTTAGGAATTGTGTGAATTTTTTCTTTTCAAGTCTATCCCTTAGAAGGTAATCTTACTTTGTGAAAATAGAACCTATGATATGAGCACACTAGAAAGTGTCTTAGTAATACCTCAACTATTTTGAAAAACCAAAGAGATATACATGCATTTTTGCAATTATAATAAAAAGAAGAACTGCTATATGTATGCTTCATTATTCATCAGGCCCAAAACCTATATTGTTCCTTAAAAATTAGGGAATGAAATCATTGTCCTATGCTAGAATAGAGAATAAAACCATAGTTACAAATCCATTTCTATCCATTCAATGTGCAGTTGTGAAAGACAGAGAGTAGGTATGTCATTACAAAGTTCAAATGCAATATATCAACACATATGCATATACAGTTGTGTGAGGTTTTTTATGCAGCTCAAATGGAGTTCACAAGATTTATTTGTAGCCCTTTATTTTTAACTTCAAAATCCGGAGGAGAAGGGTTTTTTATTCACAAATATTATTCAAGGGTGAGGGCGTGTTAAGAGAAATAGACGAAAAAATCATAGTGTTTCAATGCCTCATTTCATAGTGGCGGAATAAGAGGATTCCCGAAATAAAACCGAGTGATTTATGTGTAACCTTTTTAGTAGCCTTTTCATTCAGTGGATTTTACAAGGTATTTATTGTTCCTCATATAGGGTATTCAATGTGATAAGTAGAGTAAAAAGGAATATATATGTGTTATAATCATATTGGAAAAATCATTTCTTCTGAGAAGGAAAGTTTAGGCACAATCTGGAATCCCCAAAATCAGGGAAACTGAGGCGAGATACGTTCTTGTGGATTGGGAGGGTACCTTCATTAGAGTAATTTTGAGGTCTAAAATGGGACTCCTAAGGAAAATAATAAAATAATATTTATTAATTTTGGAGGAAAAAAGAAAAAAACTACTTTTTTGTGTTCGTATTTTCGACATATATCCCTGTGTTTTTACTCAAATTTCGATCGAGAGAGCTGGTTGGATGCAGAATTCGATTCCACATCCAACGAGTACCCACACTGCATACTTTTGATAGACCCCGCTACCCCAAAAACAATAAATACCTGAAAAAACATGATGATGACATCATCATCATGTTTTTTCAGGTATTTATTGTTTTTGGCGTAGCGGGGTATGTCAAAAGTATGCAGTGTGGGTACTCGTTGGATGTGGAATCGAATTCCGCATCCAAACAGCTCTCTCGATCGAAATTTGAGTAAAAACACAGGGAGATATGTCGAAAATATGAACAAAAAAAGTAGTTTTTTTATGACAAATATGTCAATTCAACCATTATGGTTGACTCATTTTATTGGAATTCTATTGGTTCTTGAATTCCAACTCACAAGAACTTATTGTTGGCACATTTTATTATAAGGCCCATTTTAGGCCCCAAATTTCCTCTAATGCTTTCCATCCTAGGATTGGCATGGATTAAGGTATGGAAAATTTTCTCATAATGAATGAGTCTGTTGGCTTGGGACAAGACTTTTCCCTAAGAAGTTCGAATGCACAACCAGTTTACCGGTGTGATAGCCATGCAGAAAATGAACAATCTTAGGAAAATCTCCATGGAGGATGGGACAAAATTTAATGAGTGTAGTTCTTTTAAATGCCTGCCTCTCGGCAACCCTTTCAATATTAAAGTGGCTCGTTTTCTACTGGCTAGGGCATGAAGACAACTGTGAGGCTAATATCTAATCTAAAAAATATAACGTAATAGCTTCTAACCAATAATGGGGTTACGAAACGGGGAGTTATGTTATAATAATCAACCCATAGTTACCCATGTTTGACATTTATTAATAATTTTTGTCTTATTCCTAGATTCCTAGATTCCCTCTCTATGCTAGTTGGATTCCACATGTTCCTAGAAGTCAATACTTGCTAAAATTGGTCATGGAGCACTTCGGAATCATCCTAGAAACATATTTAGCAAGTTTTATTTTATTCCTAGTTCCTAAAAGCATAGATCTTATTTTCTTGAAAGATGCCTTGGTTTACAGTAGTTTTAAGGCATAAAGGAAAAGCTAGTCTAGGGGAACTTGCATTGTTTTTTCCCACATCATTCTCCTTCCTTTTATAAAAAACATCATGAATGAGTTGTATCTCCATCATTGATTAGATTTCCCACATGATTTAGCCAATTCGTGAGGATCTTCATAGATTTGGAAAGTCCTTTTTGCACCTACGGGGGGTTTGACTTGATTTAGTAAGCCTGCTTTTTGACCAATTCAAATAAAAACCTAGTGCTTTAAAATATCTCATGTAATTATATATTTAAGCAGCATATTACTTCATATGGTTAGCTTATGTACACTTATTCAATACAAGATTCAGTTATGCTCCAATTTTACTCTCCTTTTGTATGAATTTTGCATGTTTGATTAGCAATTTTGTGTGTAATTGATCTATTACTTGGGTTCAATTTGTATATTGATTTATATCCTATGAAAATATTATTGTAGCTTCTACATCAGTGAATAGGAGTGAATTATCCTTACTGAAGGGCACAAGAATTGAGATATAGACCAATCTGAAAGGATCATCTTGATTTCATTCAATTTCTTCGAAAGGAAACCTAAGATGCAGACATTGTTGAGAGTGAAAGGTATCTACAGGTTACCATGGCTACTAAGGAATATTCCAATGCAGCTACAAAGAATATCAAATGGCACAACAAGAGGGATGAGGCCTATGGTATTTTGTGTCTGAGTATTTCAAGAGAGATCCTCTTTCATCTTGATTAATTGACATCTCCTAATGAGGTGTGGGAGAATCTTGAATATCTTTTTGGAAATATAGATGATATGAGAGGACATAAAATCAAGAATTAATTGATATCCTTGAGTCCCAGTAGATTCAAATCATTGCAACTCTATTTTACCATCTTGATTCATTAACATCTCCTAATGAGCTGTGGGAGAATCTTGAAGATCTTTTTGGAAAGATAGATGATATGAGAGGACATAAAATTGAGAATGAATTGATATCCTTGAGTCCCAGTAGATTTGAATCATTGAAACTCTATTTTACCAAGTTTAAGGCCCTTATTTTTGTAGTTAAAACAACATGGGATTGAAAAGAAGGAGGAGTAACTAGTTTTGACCATTCTCTCAAAGCTTGATTGACATCTCAAACCTAGAAGATTCCTAATATTGTTGAGTTCATTGAATCCCTCACCCAGGAGCAAGATGAACTAGTGATCATGGGCACCATCAAACCTTCCAAAGACCAAGCTTTGGTTGCTGGATATTCAAAGGTGGATTAAAAAATAAAGAAAAAAGCTAAAAATCCACCTGAGAAAAAGAGAGACAAGTCAAAGTATCAAGAGGAGTCCTGAGGCTCCAAGAAGAACAAAGGAGAAATGAGAAAGTGTGCATACTGTAGTAAGGGCTATCATACTGAGAGCTCTTGTATGAAAAAGAAAATTAACATGTTGACCCAACTCTTGGAGAAGAACAACGTCTCTCTTCCTTATTGCTCAAACAAGAGGGAAGGAGCATCAAATTCAGAAGAAAAGGATAGAGTACATGCCTTGGTTGCTTTCACCTCAAGCTCACCTAGTTTCATCATTGATTCTGGAGCTTCCAGACATATGGTTTCGACAAGGGATACATTTTCCTCTCTTGACACATCAAAAGGTCCACCAATAGTTCTGGGAGATAACTCTCTAACTGACAGTATGGGAAAGGGTAGGATTGATCTTGACCATGGTAATTTCAATAATGCGTTGCATGTTCTAGGTATTGCCTCTAGTCTCTTGTGAGTGTATCAGATGAATCACACTAGGTATCCAAAGAAATTTATAATCTCCCTGAATGAAGTTTAAATCACTGATATTTCGAATGGTAAAGTCATAGAAAAATGTGTTGTTGATCACACTTCGAAGGTATACAAGTTTTCCTATTTTCTACCCTACTCAAACCACTCTGATATTCTTACTCATGCTAATGAATCAAGCAATATTTGGCATGAAATATTTGGCCATCAACTACAAGTATCTTTATGATTTGAGTGATAGATATATGGTCATAGGGTTACCAAATATCAAGTTTTCTAAGAAAGTTTGTCAACGTTGTATCCTAGGAAAACACCCAGAGCACAAGTATGAGAGAGCTAGTCATGAGAGAACCTCTGCACCCGTTGATTTGATCCACAGTGAAATTTCTAGTCCATTTGCTCATATGTCAATGAGTCAATCCAAATATTCACTCACCTTCATAGATGACTTTTCTAGGTGTTGTTGGGTTTACTTCCTAAAGCACAAGTCTAAAGTTTTTGACCTTCTCACAATCTTTAGAGCCTTGGTTGAAAACCAGTATGGGAGGAAACTCAAGATCCTCAGATCTAACAATGGTGGAGATTATGTCAAGTGTGAGATCATCTAGTATTGAAAAAATGTAGGTATCTACATGCAACATTCTATTCCTTACACACCACAACAAAATGGTGTTGCTGAGAGAAAGAATAGATCATTGAAGGAGATGGCAACTTGCATGATGGAGGCTAAAAATTTTCCACCAAAGTTTTGGGAATAGGATATAAAATGTGCATCCTATATCTAGAATAGGGTGCCACATAAGAAACTTGATGGTATGACTCGTTTCGAAGCTTGGACCCATTTCAGGATTTTTGGCTCAAAGGCTTGGGCTAGAATTCCAACTGAAAAGAGGAAGGATTTGCAACCCCAAAGCAAAGAGTGCCTATTTTTTGGGTATTCTGAAGATTCAAAATATTACAATTTGATCAAATTGATCACTAACAAATATTTCATTGAAAGAAGTGTTCAGTTCGAAGAAGAGCCTTTAGCAACATTTGAAGTTGGAGAGTCCTCTTCACCACCACAACCATTGATTATAAGTGAAGAGACTAATGAGTTTTATGACTCTGATATGTATGATATGATGAATTAATTTCATATCCTAAAATACTTACAATACCAAATTGGGCAGGAAGGACCATTCATGCAGCTTGGGAACTAGCTGGAAATTCTAATGACACTAGGAGGACTAGATTTCTATTTGAGAGTGCCCTTTGTGTGAAAGATCCACACTTTGCTAAGAAGTGTTATTTGATGATATATTCTGATCCATGGAAAAATTAAGATGCATAACATGATCCAATATGGAAAAAATACATGAAAGAAGAATTCAACTCGCTCCAGAAGAACAACACATGCGAACTAGTTGATCTCCCCCCAGGGAGAAAGCTGGTGAACTGTAAGTGTATATTTAAAACTAAGTTTGCTACTGATGGTTCAAATTTGAAATATAATTAAATATTAGTATCCAAGTACTACTCTCAGGTACATGGTATTTATTACAATGAGACCTTTGCACCAGTGGAAAAGATGGACTCCATAAGGCTAGCTCTAGCCATTGCAGCTTCAAGGAAATGGGAGGTACATCACATGGATGTGAAGTTTTCCTTTCTAAATGGAGATATGAATGAATATTTTTATATGCAGAAACCAAATTTTTTTGTATCTAATCCATATTTAGTGTGCAAGTTAAAGAAATCATTGTATGGGCTCAAGCAAGCCCCTAGGGCTTGGTATGCCAAGATTGATGGCGTTTTGTTGTCATTGAGTTTTGTTCGATGCAAGTATGATACTAATGTCTATTTGAATATTATTCATAGTTATTTAATGATTATTTTTCTTTATGTGGATGACCTACTGATTACAGGAAGTTCAGATAAAGAGATTTCCTCCTTGAAGGATACAATGAACCATGCATTTTCCATGACAGATTTGGGGTCGTTGAGCCAATTCTTGGGTCTCAAAATTGATCAAGCCAACATGGAATCAAATTCCATAATTCCAATTATGCTTCATATTTTCTCACCAAGTTCAGCATGGAATATTTCATGCCAAGAAATATTCCAGTCCTTTCAGGAGTTAATCTTGAGGAAGCAGGTTTTTCTCCTATGGTAAATAATATACTGTATAGGCAGCTGATTGGGTGTTTGCTTTATCTTACACATACTCAACCTGAATTATATTTTACAGTTAGTGTGGCTTCAAGATACATGGATCAGACTCATGAGATCCATTGGAGAGCACCCAAGATGATCCTAAAATTTTTTCAGGGAACAAGGACTCATGGGATTTTCTACAAACCAAAATATGACTTAGAGCTAGTTGGATTTACTGACAGTTATTGGGCAGGGGACAACACAGATTGAAACTATACCTTAGGATATGTGTTCATGCTTACAGAAGGACCAATCAGCTAGTGAAGTAAGAAACAGAGTTCCATAGCACTCTCATCTACAGAGGCAAAGTATAGAGGAGTTGTAAATGCATCTACTCAATGTTTGTGGTTGCAGGGGATACTTGGAGAATGTGGTTTTGAATCAGAGTTTTAAATAGTCATCTATTGTGACAATCAAATCACCCTTTGAATCTACACTAATATAGTTTAAAGACAAATAACCAAGCACATTGAGATCCATATGCACTATATCAGGGAGCTTTTTCATGATGGTACCATTGCTCTACTCTACTATGCATCTTTAGAACAAGTAGCATATATATTTACCAAATTTTTCTGTGAGAAGACCTTCAATAATATCAAATCACTCCTGGGGATTTTTTATCATGTGGTGAAGTGTTATTGATAACAATATGTCCAAAATTATGTTTCCTGTCCATGTTTAAGGGAGGATTTTCCCACTGGGTTCTTGCCTCTTTCCTTGGTTGTATGGACATGCAATATGTAAAAGGGTCACTAAGACTTGTTTCTAGGCCCTATAATTTTATGATATTTACTCATAAATTCAGGCTTAAGGGGGGGGTTTTAGAATAATCAACCAATAGTTACCCATATTTGACATTAATTAGTCATTTGGTCTTATTCCTAGATTCCTAGATTCCCTCTCTATGCTAGGTGGCTTCCACATGTTCCTAGAAGTCAATACTTTCTAAAATGGGTAATAGAGAAATTTGGAATCATTATAGAAACATATTTAACAAGTCTTATTTTATTCCTGCTTCTTAAATGTGAAAATCTTCTTTTTCTAAAAGCTTACTTGCTTTTCAACAATTTTAAGGCATAAAGGAAAAGCTAGTCTAGGAGAACTTGCCTTGTTTTTTGCTCACATAATCCTCCTTCATTTTCTCCAAAGAAAAGCATGAATGAGTTATATTTCTATCACTTATTATCTTTCCAACTTGATTTATCTAATTTATGAGTATCTTCATAGATTTGGAAAGTCCTTTTTGCACCTATGGGGGTTTTGACTTGATTTAGTAAGCGTGCTTTTTGACCAATTCGAATAGAAACCTAGTTTTTTAAAATATCTCATGTAATTATATATTTGAGAATACTATTACTTCATATGGTTGGTTTATGTACACTTATTCAATACAAGATTAATTTATGCTCCAGTTTCAGTCTCCTTTTGTATGAATTTTGCATGTTTGATTAGCAATTTTGTGAGTGTAATTGATCTATCACTTGGGTTCAATTTACACAAGGTAAAAACTTAATCAAAATTGAAAAATAGCTATGATTCATCGTATCCAAATCCCTACCCCACATATAAAATATTTAAACTTTAGAAAATCCACAAGAGTACAAAGGTCAAAGTACCTACCTATGAACTGTAGAATGGACAATGGTTTGGATGAATGTAAAAAATATAGATGTCTCTTGTTGATTAGTCTCTTTCCAGAATTGCGTTTGTGGGATAGAAAAAA
Source organism: Pseudotsuga menziesii (assembly GCA_001517045.1). NCBI lineage: Eukaryota > Viridiplantae > Streptophyta > Pinopsida > Pinales > Pinaceae > Pseudotsuga > Pseudotsuga menziesii. The sequence goes on along the minus strand of LPNX010356367.1, from coordinate 77,561 downwards.
TAACCTCGACCATTTATATAGAAAAATGATAAAAACTTTCATTAGTGCGGTGGTTGGGTGATTTAATGCAGTGGTTGTCGCAACACCGTATAGCGTGAAAAATCAATCAGTTGTTGCGAATGAGAAAGAAATGTTGATGTATGTCGGTGATTTTCTTAAAAATCCCCCAATACTATTGATGGTGATTTGCGAGTTCTTGTGACCGTGTCGGCAGAAAAAAAAATGAAATTTCTTTGACCGTGTGAATGAAACTCGCCGAAATATTTCGATTGGATTTGTCTCCATTCCCCCTACCAACCATGACCGTATCGACGAAAATCCTGAATCTCCCCGAAAACTAGGAAGCAATTGATTGTTGACAGCATTCATTGATCTCTTCTATCGTTTCGAAGGTGACTCGTGAGTTATGCCTGACAGTGTTGACGAGATTCATTGAGTTATGTCGAAACGATGGTTTTCCAAAAAATTATTTTGTCCAAGCTGACCATGTTGATGAGATTGGATGAATTACTCTGATACATCAGAGAAACTAGTCAAGTTTCTCCGATACGTCGACAAAAAATCATTATTTTACCTTAGGCAAAACTTATTTCTTCAACTTTTGGGAAAAAACTAAATATTTAGGATGGAGTTCCCGTGATCTAGAAATCTAGTATAAGTAATCTTTCAATCAAAAATATAATAAGGGGCCCTAAAATATAATTTTTTTTGGTGAAGGATTTGTAGCAACAACAATTGGTGATTAGATGGTGAACACAGATCTCTAAAAAAGTATCTTTGGAAAAAAATAATGCTAAATGGTACTATAGGTGAACATACAACAATTTCTTCAATGTATTCCCTAGGATAATTTGAAAGAATAAAATTATCTAGGGATGTAACTTTTGTGCATCATATTGATCGTTATCTTTTGGGAGTAGGGTAACCAAGACCAGGAGTCCTAATAACTCTCCTGGGGCCAAAATATGAAATTCATTTTTCCTCTGCCTTTTGGTTGCCATGAGATATGACTCCATAGGATCGTAACAAGTTTATACATATGTATTTTTTTGTTCCTCATTCCCATGTTTTTATCATTATTTTAATGCTTTCCTTTTAAATGACATTTGTATTCTCATTCTTCCTTGATTCCTTCTTTGTTTTGATAATTTAATATGGGTTTTTTCATCCATAATGTCCTGTTGTGTGAGTTATAAACTTGTTTCAAGCTCATGGATGGAGAAGAACCTTCTTGGAATTTTGTTTATTCCTTCAACATTTTTTCTTTGATGGAGATTGTATGTATCGACATTTTAACTCTTTAATATAATCATTTTGGATTTTTATTTTTAGCATGGAATTATTTTGAATTTCATACATTCGTCAAATTTGCTTCCTTTATGTGGGTCTATCATGGTAGAATTCCTAAAACAAATATTAGTGTGAGAATGTATGGAGCCCCAAGATAGTACTCTAGACCTCATGAGTCTTAGTTATTTTATAGGGTTTATTATGACTCCAATCTGGACTTGATATTAGCTTCCCTTTCTACAGTATGTCAATAATTAAAGAATATCATATTTGACCTAACTTTAACACATGTTTTCCCATAATAAGGTCTTGAATTTGAAATACTTTTGAGATTATTCAGATTCCTATATCTCCAAGAATACAATATTGAGATGGTTTATTAAAAGAAAATAACAATCAAACTACGAATCAAAGTAAATCAGAATAAATAAACCAACTGAAGAAAATTCAAGAAAAGAAAAGAAATGTTTTATTTATGTACAAATATGTTCCAGTCTCCTAGGTAAAGTAATGATTGAGAAAAAGTATGTTTACATGAATATTTGCTTCTTGTCATTCTAAATATTGCAACTTATAAGTTGAGGAGCCAAGATTCTCAACAATCTAATAGGGTCCAACGCATAGATGTTGAAATTTCGTGTGTTTTCCCTTCTCATCATGTGGGTGATTCCATTTTGATACTAAGTCTCCCATTTCAAAGTTCCCCTTCTCGGATTTTCATTTGTCAAACCATCTCTGACAATGTCCTAATGTTGGTTAAATCGATATTGGGTCTTTTGTCCTGATTTTTCAATTTTGAATAGAGTGTTAATTCATGCTTGCAATATTTCGTTGCAGGATCCTATCAAGGCTTGAGCTTATTGCAAGGATGGGAGCATAATGTTTAGAGGTAAAATAACTTCCTTCCCATAGACTAGCGTATTGGGAGAAACTCCTAAGGAATTCTCCTGGGTGACCCTATCTTTCCATAGTGCATTAGGAAGGGTTGTATGCCAGTTTCTTTGACTCTTAATAATAGTTTTATTCAAAATTCATATGAGATTCTTATTGGTTTATTCTGCTAACCCATTTCCCTGTGGATAGTAATTTGCTGAATAATGCAAGTTTATTCCCTTTTCACAAGAAAATTCAGTTATATTGATAGATGAGAAATAATATGCATTATCAAAAACAAGAGAAATTGGCACCCCAAATCTGGTCATGATAATCTCCTGCAAGAAGTTCATGACTACATCTTCATTTACTTTCTGCAAAGGAACCGCTTCCACCTATCGTGTAAAATCATTCGTATTCATAAGGATATACCGATGTTGTAGTGATGAGTTTGTATCAATTTCTCTAATAATATATATACCCCATTGTTCAAATGGTTCAAATGGTCCTACCTCTTTTGGCAATCTTCCACCACTCCTCTAGCACACATCGCACTTCCTGGCATAAGCATGAGAATATTTGAATAGAGTTTTCCAATATTACCCAACTCTTAGAATTGTATGATTTGTGGTATGTCCAGAGAAATGTCCTCTTATAGGACCATCGTGCAATTATTTGACTAATTTGGATGCATCTTCTTTCTCAATACATCTAAGAAAAAAACCACAACAGTTTCTTCTAAAAAGTATTCCATTAATTATCTGATAAGAGGCTGACTTCAATCGAAGTTGCCTTCTCTACTTGGAGTTCCAATTCTTTGGTAGATTTCCTTACTGAAGATAATACACTAAATCTCTGTACCATTATTCAAGAGCCATGAAAATGCGACATACATCAATTAATTTTAATTCAGCTTCGTTCTCCCAATCACAAGCTTCATTAGCATGAATTTCTGTAAGAAATTTGCATAACCCTTAACCTTTGATGATAGTATCCTGCTTGAATCCCAAATCATATTCTTGTAATGTTGTCACAGAGTTTCGTCTTTGTTCACCCAATTCTTTCTGTACAAAGAGGGACCTGACAGCCAAACACAGAATGATACATTTTGTTATGTTTTTCAAAATATAAGGCACAAATTGTTTTACTTCCTTTAATACTGCAAACGCATGTTTGTCTACAGATGAGTCATTCAATTCAGGCCCTTGTAATATAGTGCTCATAAAGGATATTGGATATTCATGTCCTAATTCTTCTTTCTGAGTGGGCACTACTGTAAGAGAGTTATATAAATAAAAGGTGTATACAATAAAACCATTTTCAAAATCTAGACTCCTTAAAGAAGATGCATGAGCTATTGTTGTTTGTATTTCTTTAACAGAAAACTTCTTAGTATCATTCCACCTAAACTGTACTCTATGCTTCACCATTTGTTGCAAAGGTTTTACAATTTGTGCAAAATAATGTACAAACCTTCGAACAAAATTTATTGTGCTCATGAATAAATGCATATATTTTTTTATTATTAGGAATGAGAATATGAGTTAAGACTTGAATATCTCCGGTTCTATTGAGAATCCCTTCTTTGATATGATGTGAACATACCGTTTTCATTCAAGAACCGCGGAAATACTTTTCTTTCTATTTAAGGATATGCCATATTTTCTACAGCGGTGGAAATTTTGTTTTAGGTGAAAAACATGCTATTCTCTTCTCTTAGAGAAAACTATTACATCATCTAAGTATACTACTAGACTCTAGCTGATTAATCCATGGAATGAAATGTCCATGTCCCTCTGAAATGTAGCTCTAAAATTTATAACACCAAAAGGAATTCTCCTATAAGTGAATGTTCCCCACTTTGTACGAAATGTGGTCTTTAAGCGATCTTGTTCGGCCACTAATACATGATTATAGCATGAAAACCCATCTAACAGGGTGAACAAATATGAGCATGATACCATTTGTAGGATTTGTTCCATCAGTGCAACTGGATAATTATCTTTGTTTGAAGCTCTATTTAGATTTCAGAAATCCACACACAACCTTATTTCTCCTAAATTCTTTCTCATAGGAACTAGATTCGCTACCTATTTAGAATTTTGAACCCTGAATATCATATTTGTATCTAGTAACTTCTTTACCTCTTTTTGAATCAATGGCTCTAACTTAGGATGCATCTTCTTGAGTTGTTGCTGAAATGGTTTTATGGTTGTCTTGATAGGAATTATATGCCGAATAATTCCTGTATCATACGTTTTTAGATATTCATATGTCCAGGAGAAGATATATTTATATTGTTGAAACAATTTTATGAACCTTCATTGTTCCCTAGGAGAGCAACACTTTCCCAAATTTAGATACTAGGGCTCATCTTCTATTCCTAAATTTACCAGCTCATATTGCATCGATGAAATATTTGTTTTAACATTGGCAGGTTTTCTGAATTTTTTTTGCAGGTCAAATATTCCTTCAAGCATCCTTACTCCGTTAGGTATGAAATTTCCTTTGATCATATCTTCATTTTCTAAATATGCCTGATGTTCTTCGTTGCCAATTACAAATTATTTGAAAACTCCTTCATTGGTCAAGAAATTAACGATTTGTTCATCGTCATCAAACATCCTCATATTTGTGATACTATTAGGTACCAATGGCCTGAAAATCTATTCAATAGAACACTTGTTATTAGTTGGTACTAACCTAGAAGAAGAAGTAGCTACTAAATCAGTTGCAACATTTTGTATTCTAGGGATGGCATTTAAACTAACATCATTAAAGTGTGTTATCAAATTTCATACTTCGTCTTGTTATCCTTTAAGGTGTGGATATAGACAATGGATAGTGTATCCTACTTTCCTAACAACTGATGCAGGGGCATAAGAAAAATTGAGTACTAGAAAAATTATAGAAAATACAAAAATATCTACAAGAAATAGAGTTGGGTCTATTTGCTGGCATTTTTGAATTTCTGAGATAAGACGGAATTCAATAAAAGGATATTAGAATCCTTATTTGATTCTAATAGTCTAAATTAAGTTTAGTTGACATATTTAGGGAGAATATCTTGTAAATGGATATCCGAGCCTTGTATAGTGGATATGATTCCATTTTTTTAAATAAACTATGTGATAGAGTTTGAAGGGAAGAGGGGGTTGAGAGTGTAGATTGAGGGAAATTTAGAAAGTAAAATTTAGAGAGGAATGGAGGAATCCTTTTTAATTTTTGTATAGAGATTGAATGTAGAGAATTCCAATTTATTCATGTCTCTAAAGAAATTCATGATGGCATGAATGTTGTGATTATCTTTCCAATTATCTTCTGAGAGTTGATTCTGTATAAATAAATTTAGGATTGAATTAGGTTTCCAAAAACTCACTAATTCTTTGATTTAGTTAAGAGAATCTACTGCCCCTTCTTTGATTCAATCGAGTTGATCAAATGGAGTGATAAACCTCGATGAGTATTTAATATTCAGATCCAAAACTTGTTATTTTCTATCCGTGGATTGAAGCTGGAAGCATTGGATGCAACAAAGGCAGGGTATCTCACGATTTACAGTGATAGCTTTGTAAGCGAATGTGAAGACAAAATCATAGATATGTGGTTTTGGAAATTGTATGCAAAGTATTGAAAGTCATAGAACTGAGCAGAATGAGACCTTTGACCTAGAATTATAGGTAACCAGAAATCATTTGCACAAAACGCAACAACATGTAGAGTCATGATTTTCTATGATAGGTAAGAACTTCTAGTTTCTATATTTCTGAAATATAGGTTTTGAAATCCACAATTGGCTGAATGTATGTCAATTAAGACTGATTTTGATCTGAATCTTAAGCTTGAAGAAATAATAAAAATAATTTAGGGCCTGAATTTAACCGTAGATAATCTTCAGTCTTGATCTACGCCTATACCCACATCATTTTTTGTATCAAAGCCAATTATTGTCACTAATCAAAATCCCATAACTAGGAGAAAAGGGTATAATATAAATTTTAGAGTGTGTGGAAGTCATGGTGGTCGTAGAGGAAGCCCCGTAGCAAATGCACAAGTATTAGAAGTCATCGAGAGAGTAACAACAAGGTTAGAAGCCATAGAGTTGACAACTCAAGGAAACAATCCAGAAGGAGATGTTAGTGAACCTAAGATTGAATATTCAGATGAGGAAGAAGTTGTTGTATTGACTCTTGAGATGAGGTTCTTGAAAAATGTGTTTGGATCTTCTTCAAAACCCAGGCCTGAAGTTCCTGTTTATAAAGGAAATCTTAATCCAGAAGAATTAATTGATTGGATTAACGAAATGGAAAAATTCTTTGACTATGAAGAAATGCTAGAAGAGAGAAAGGTCAAATTTGTTGTCACAAATTTGAAGGAACATGCAACACTTTGGTGGGATGGAGTGCAGATAAAGAGGAGAAGGTTGGGTAAATAGCCAATTAGAAACTGGACTATATTGGTAGTGAAATTGAGAGATAAATTTCTACCAAATGGATATCATCTTTCATTGTACAGACAGTTGCACAATCTCAGATAGAGATTGCTAATAGTTAGAGAGTACATAGAGGAGTTCTATAAAATCAGCATTATGGATGGACAGATTCAAGACACCCAAGAGAAGGTGGATAGATATATAAATGGTCTCATGATGGAGATTTAGGATGAATTGATTATGATGTCTCTAAAGACAACCAAAGAAGCTTATCAGATGGCACTGAAAGCTGAAGGAAGAATTCTAAGGAAACAATGTGCCAAAGGTAGAGTGACTTTCAAAGGAAAGGAAGGTCAAGGTGGTAGAGGAGGATCTACTGCACCTAAAAATCAAGCTAGTAGCAGCTCTAAAGAGCAAGCACATACATCTGGTGATGCTAGAGGTAGAGGAGGCTCGTCTAGAGGACAAGGAGGCCAAGGAAGAGGAAAGGAATTTCGATGCTTCAAATGTAACAAAGTAGGACATAAATCCTATGACTGTACAGAAAATGATGGTGCCAATCAGAGAAATGTTGTTGTTTCTTCAGTTGAAGGAGAAGAACATCACATTCTAGAAGCAGAAAACATACTAGAATTAGGTGAATTACTGTTGATGAACAAAGTGTTACTGAAACCAGAGAAGGAAGCTAGTGAGCCAGCTCAGAGAAACGTTTGCTCATAACAATATGTAAAGTTCAAGGGAAAGGCTGCCAAATAATCATATATAGTGGTAGCACGGATAATTTGGTATCCACTGAGGTAGTGGAAAAATTGAACCTGAAAAGGATAATACATCCTACACCTTATAAAGTGTCTTTGCTTTGAAAGGGAAACCAATTGCTAGTTAGTGAGCAATCTGAGTTGGAGATGCAGTTGGGAAAATACATAGATAAATTTGTGTGTGATGTGATGCCTATGGATTTGTGTCATATATTTTTAGGTATTCCTTGGCAATATGGCAGAGGAGACATACATGATGCTAAGAGAAACACATACAGGTTTCACAAAGATGGAATTAATCATACATTGGTTCCAATGAAAGATGAAGGATCCTAAACAAGTCATGGTCCAAAGGAATTATTGTTGAGTGGAAAAGAGTATCTGCAAAAAATTGAGGAAGGAACATTGAACTTTGTAGTAATTTGCAAACAAAAGGTAATTCTTACAAACACAATGATTTCTGATTTTCCTTTAGAAATTGAAGATAGGTTGAATGATTATAGGGATATCATTGGAGATACTTTTCCTAATGACTTACCTCCAGTGAGAAGCATTAGCCATCATATAGACTTGATTCTAGGAGCAAGTTTACCAAACAAGGTAGCCTACAGGATGACTCCTAGAGAAAATGAAGAGATCAGAAAGCAGGTGCAAGAATTGGTGGACAAGGGTTTGGTTAGAGAAAGTTTAAGTCCTTGGGTAGTGCCAACAATCTTGAGTCCAAAGAAGTATGGCAAGTGGAGAATGTGCATGGACTCAAGAGATATAAACAAGATAACAGTCAAGTATAGATTTCCTTTGCCTAGAATTGAAGATTTGATGGATTGTTTAAGTGGAGCTAAGTATTTCACTAAGTTATATTTGAAAAGTGGCTATCATCAAATAAGAATTAGGGAAGGAGATGAATGGAAGTATTCTTTCAAGACTAAAAATGGAATGTATGAATGGATGGTAATGCCTTTTGTCTTATCAAATGCTCCCAGTACTTTCATGAGACTGATGAATGAAGTACTAAAATAATTTATAGGGAAAATTGTAATAGTATATCTGGATGATATATTAATTTATAGTCAGTCCAAAGAAGAACACTTAAGGCATCTGAAATATGTCTTACAGAAGTTACATCATGAGAAATTGCTAGTGAATATGAAGAAGTGTACTTTCATGAATAAATAGTTAGTATACTTATGATTTATTGTCTCTGATCAGGGATTAAAAATGGATCTAGAGAAGGTTAAAGTAATCACAGAATGGTATACACCAAGGAATGTGTTCGAGGTAAGAATTTTTCATGGCCTTGCTAGTTTTTATAGGAAGTTTATAAGGAAATTTAGCAAGATAAATGATGATGTTATTGATACTATCAAGAAGGACGGAAAACCTTTCAGGTGGACTGTTGAAGCTGAAATAAATTTCCAGCTATTAAAGAAGAAGGTCACAGAGAAACCAGCCTTTGTTGTTCCTGACTTTAACAAGCCATTTCAAGTAAAATGTGATACCAGTGGAGAAGCTATAGGTGTTTTATTGAGTCAAGATGACCAAACTATGGCATATTAAGTGAGAAATTGAATGAAACTAAAATAAAATATTCCTCTTATGATAAGGAGTTCTATGTAATTGTTCAAGCATTGAAGAAGTGGATACATTACTTGATGGCTAAAGAGTTTGTACGGTATTCTGATAATCATGCATTGCAAGTTATAATGCAGCAACTGAAGTTGTTATATTTGTATCATTTAAGCAATATGATCTTAGGATCTTATCTAATAAAATAACATGCATAGAAATAGACACAAGGGAAAAGAGACACAAAGAATTTTCCTCAGGGAAACCATAAAAGAGAAATCCCTGCAACTTCCTCAGAGATAGAATGATCACCAATGGCAGAAGTAAAACATGTAAACATAAAGATGATCTTAAACAACAGTTGTCTCTTTCTCTGATCCCAGCTTCTTCCCTCTCACTCATGCACCCCAGTTGAGTGAGTGTGTGTGTGTGATAAATATAGAGGCTCACTCTCTATTTATATTATTTTGTTCACTTAAAGTCCACTCCAACAAGTCGGCCCCACTTAACAATTACTTAACAGGGCTAACATCTCTATGAGATTTTAATAACCCTAGTGCCCCACAACTATGGGGGAATTTTCCCTCTGATCAACAAGGAGGGTTAACCTTGACTCAATTGTGGGGACTATTTCTGTGACTTATAATGGAGGGTTAACCTAAATGAATTTACATGACTTGTTTACATTATTGAATCTCCCAATTGGAACATCAGGGCATGAAATGACTCAATTACATTATAGATACTTCTCGAAATAAACATTGGGGTACAATACATAAGATATACAAGTGAATAGATTTCGAAGTTACAAATACATCAACACTCCCTCTTAACTAGGAAGGTATTCTCTTGACATAATTTATCAGTACAAGTCTTCTTCTCTGTATCATTTAGATCATCATCAATTCATCTTCATCTTCAGGTCATCTTCATTATTAAGTCATCTTCATCAATTCTGGATCATCACTAGATCTGGATCATCATCACTTGATCTGGACCATCACTAGATCTTGATCAAATCTGTATCATCACTTGATATGGATTTTCATTGCATCATCATCAAGTGTGGATCATCACTTGATCTTCATCAAGTGTGGATCATCACTTGATCTGGATCGTCACTGGATCATCATCAAGTCTGGATCATCACTTGATCTGGATCATCATCAAAGCTGGATCATCACTAGATCATCATCATCATCACTGCTTCTGCTATCTCAATCAAATGGTGCTATCTATTCATTCTTCTTGTCATAGTAAGTTCTACAAAGCTAACCCTTTTCATGTTGGTTGTAGTCCTAGCCTCCGTGTAGGTATTCTTCAATGCTTATATCTGACCCTTAGTCGGAATGACCCGTACAGCACTTCAATATTACCATGGGAGGAACGCATCCAAAAAACATGTTAGAAAGGCACACCTAGCACTCACATCGAACCATGGGAGGAACACATCGAACAACCATGTCAGAGAGGCCCACACTCACATCTGACCATGGGAGGAACACATCCAAGAACCATGTCAAAAAGGATCAACACGTATATCTGACCATGGGAGGAACACATCCAAGAACCATGTTGGAAAGGATCAGCACTTTTTGTAGTCACAAATTTATGATAGGACACAGAGGAATCGATCCACCAACCTCCTGCCTATAATTAGGCAGGTGCTCTACCATTGAGCTAGAACCCTTTAAGAAGTTTTTATTGCTTAACAATTATGATATTCAAACAAATTTATGATAGATATCAATCTACAAACTACATAATTATTACTATTACAACTTACCAGTAACTAGTATTTATGAAAGTAGTCATTTATGCATTGGAGAATTGTAAATAAGAAGGAGTTTCATTGGATTATTTTGCAAATATCAATGTTTCGATCCCTACTATGGGATCATCATTAGGAGACAACTGAAGCATGAGGTAAAAGACCAAGAAGCCCATCAGTATTTATAGTTAGTGTGAAGCATAATAGGTTCTAGGTTTTTAAGTCAGTTTTAAGTTTTAAATTTTTTTAATTATTTTATTTTTAATTTTTAGAAATCATTATTATGAAAATATTATAATAAGGTTTAAATATATAAATTCAGGTGCTTTGGGAACTTCTCCAAAATCCCTCCAGACACATCATTAACATCATTGACTTTAGGCATTTGCGTAGTGCATCTTTGCATTCTCTTATGCCTGGGGGGTCAGTAGATTTTATAGACATTATCAAATAAGCATAAAATTTCAATCATCTGAGTAAAACTAGGCCACTATCAAAGCAGATCGAGAGAAAAATAGACTCTTCTTGTACTGTAATGAAATATGAAGCCAATTATGCAAACATGCTTGAAATTTTTTAAGATTTAGACAGTTAAACTTAAACCTGTCTGTAACACAAGATCAATTCATGCATGGCCATTAAAATGTAAAAGCAGATAGGAAAAATTCAAAACTCACATAAAAATGATGAATTCAAAATGTATCTTTGACTTGTATTCAGGATATAAAGTTGTTAATCCCTTGAATCTTGTAGCATTTACAATTAAAATCACAAATTATAATAGGTCAACGGCCATTCTATCAATTGTTACAAAGCAGTTCTCCAGATTTCTGCATGTCAGAAAATTATGACAAACAAACAGACCATGTACTTCATCTTAATAGTAGTGTAAGTTTAAATTTTTCATAGTCAGCCACACTGACATTTTAGTTCAAAGGAATACTACAACCAAAATGCACTTTGTAACATATCCATTGCAAGATTGATATCCAATTTAGAATTTGGCATGATATTAGTCTTCTAAAGGAAAAAAAGCCAATAGAAGAATACTTACAAGGAAAAGTGTTAAATGCTCGTTTAATAGAATTCCAAATGCAGCCAATACTTGGAATCTAAAAGCACATTATAGGAAGGACAAAAATATGTTTTAACTGTCAAACCTCAGGAATGTATTGGAACCTAGATTTAAACCGAAGAATACCTACAGCACTGAACTTATGGTCCTGATTAAGCACAAAAAATGTCTGGGTTACAAACATTGCTCATAAATATAATCACTTTGTTCACCAACAATGAATTTTTGAAAATAGATTTTAGCACACTATCGATCTGATTATGTTCTGTTATAAAATTACGCTACATAAACTGTCTTCAACTTTGAACTATGAAGTTCAAGAACTTACCAAGAATGATCTGGATTTCTTGATTCACAGGCAGGAGGTGGGTCAATAGTATTCAGGATTCTAGGACAAGAACGAGTATTAATTCTCTTTTTCCAAATGGCAAGATCACCTTTTTCATACTTCTTTTCCCAGCACAAAAGTCGTGCTATTTCTTTAATTTTCTCTTGTTCCTGCTGGAGCTGCTCTTTTGATCTTTGCCAAGATTGGTAATATTTCTTCCAACTGATGGGAGCACCAGAGAGAATCCAATATCCACCTGGTCTCAAGACTCTATCAACTTCTATCAAATACATACCATCTGCAAACAAATGGAGCTACACAAATCAATTTGAGAATCAAATCAATAAATTCAAGGCTCTTCTATAGCTCAGAATTTTAACTTGAACAAAAGCATTAATCCTGTAAAAGTCCCCAATACCATTTGAAGTCCAAGGTATCAAACACAATGAATATTGAGACATGTCAAAAGCCCTAGAAGGGTAAGGAAGCTACTATGTCCCCATTACACCAATCACAGCATGCATGCCTCGCTCCAAATAAAACTGCACTTGGGATTCATGTGAATCCCTTACTGCAAATGACATGGTCAAAACATTTCTCTTCAAAAGTTATGCACCCCAGCTTTCCACCTAAGCATGCCATAGGGATTTCAGATAAGGGAATATCCTCAAACTCCATAAATATTGCAAAAACAAAATACAAGACACTACTGTATGCATGCAATTGATGTACAACCATGAAATGGGCAATCTACAACCATTTTCAAATCTATCACTGTTTAAATCGATTCCAATTATTCGAGAAGATCCTGAAATTCTTGCCCCTTTAGCAGCCTACGTAGTTTAAGGCCAAATCAGAATTCTAACAGATAATTAAAGAGTAAACTAGTTGTGCCTAGAGGCATTCTCAAGCACAGGGGAGATGTTGTCACATTTGTATAGCTGTAATAAAATATTATTAAAGAGTAAACTAGTTGTGTCCAGAGGGATTCTCGAGCACGGTATGGGGGAGTATGGGGAGATGTTGTCATGTTTGTAGGTGACGCTGTAATAAAATAGTAATAAATTTTATACCCAACATGTTGATCTACCCAACATGTTGAACCCTTCTTGGGTTTGGCTACGTTCAAAGTTGCACCCATCCCTGATTCCACAACAAAATTAATTTTGAATAAGAAATCCAATCAAGGAAATGATCATGGATGGTTTTATTAACAATCCAACAAACCACACTTTAAGAATTGAATTACCCACTTTGTAAAACATTATATAGTTTAAATCAGTATCAAAAAGTCCAGGAAGTGATTTACCTGTTGAGACACCACAACTCAGAATACAGACTTTGTTAAGAGGAGCCTCTAAATTAATTTTGGCAACACAACTGACATGCACAATAGTGTACTCACTGAAAGTCGATGTACTAAGGAAATGGTAAATCGGTTTTCCATTGATTGAAAACCTTGACTTTCCATCATTGATCATAACCCCTCTTTCAGTATTAATCCTTAGTAGATCACATATGTTGCTCTCCTCTGACTTGCAGTGTCTGCATTCTCCACATTCTCCAGTAAATATAGGAAGCACACTGTCACCCTCCTTGAGGTCAGTCACCCCTTCTCCAACACTCTCAACAATTCTGTGTCAACCATGTTATAATTATAATTATAATTAGTAAGCAACAAATCACCAGAAAATTCATATCATTTTTCCCTCTTGAAATTATACATCTCTGCTACTATGACTAATCACATTTTCTCAAAAAAAAATTAATACAAACTTCATGGAAAGAACAGAGTGTATACAAAAAAAAAAATTGAGACTGACAAGCATTTCATCTTTCAATGCCCCATCTACTACAAGATCAAAGGAAGGTTCCATTTTCTATTCAGAATAGAAGGGGAAACTTATTGTGCCAAGTGAGAAGAGTACCAGAGACCTTTATGATAAAGCGAATAAGCCTAATAACAGAACCAAGATCCAATAAATGAGGTACTAGTGGTGTCCAACCGATAGCCCCTATTCAAAGTTTGATCAATAATTCTATGGCTCTATATTGCATCCCATGACCTCTATGGTTTGGGTTTCACTCTCCAAAGTGCACACTGCTTCCTAGCATACTACCAATGGTCAATTGAAGGATTGCTCATGGAAAAGGTCATCCAAGTAGTTCTAGTGGTGCCATCTTGCTCTTGGGGGGATGGTGGCAGCTTACCATGCCAATATTGTGTCTCGTAGTGCTTAGATCGATAATCTACAACCTACATTGGCATCTGGTTTCCACCCCGAGCCATTGTTGTTCTCCCTGCATTGAATGGTAGCTAGATTTTAGTTGGTTACTTGTTTCAATATTTTTATGTAGCCCTACAAGAGTGTGCCCCTTCACAATATATCAACAATCTATGGGCATAATCTAGATTAGGTATTTTCTTAAGCTTGCACTTGTTGATGTTTACTTTTTGCAACACGCCATTTTCATAAAATGGTTTTTTAATAGGATTCAAAGGAAGCATTTTTCAAAAACAAAAGAAATTCAGCACATCAACAAAGTAGAAATGATGGATGACACACCCAAAGAACCAAAACTTGATGAGAAAGTGCGGTTGACTACAGCATGGTTTGATTCGCACCTTTGGAAACAGTGGCAGACATGCATGTAGAAAGGGGGTTCCAATTAGACCTGGAAGGCGGGAGATTAGTAAAGGAGAAGAAACCAGAGCAGTAGGATAATATCACCTTGGGCCTAAAGTAGTTTACACTCGAATCATAGCAACAACAGACAGTCGTATCTAGCCTTCAAACACAGAAATATGGCCAACATATGGATATAGCCATATTTGGCTATATACATGGAAAATGCATTCAATGTACCCCTGGCCATACTTTAGTTGTATCTTGACCACATTGATCATATTCAATTGTATTTTGGTAGTATTATATCATATTTTGGCTGTATTTATCATATTTCAGTCGTATTTGGCCATATTTTGGAATACTCTTGTATCTCTGTCATATTCGTTTTATTCAAGTACATAATTTTTCCATATCATATCAGATACCATTGGTATACATTAACTATGTTTCAATAACATAAACATGAGGCCTTAAAGAAAGGAAGAAAGACTATGGGCAGAAGAATAATACTAGAGCATATACTTTGTCGACTGAGACAACCTATAAACACTGGACTCAATCTTCTTGCAGCCTGAGAGACCCAATACACATGCATGCAAAGAATATCTTGGAATATAACAATAACAAAGATTAATATATTGGAAAATAGGGGTCTCGAATCTCAATTTCCCAACATAAAAAGGATTCCTTAAGATTAAGATTATCAACAAGAAACCAGACATTTTATTTATTACGAAACATAGTTACCCAGTGACAAGATGGAAAACTTGGTTAATCAAGTCTGGAGAAGCTGCAAATGTGTGCAAAAGCTGAAACAGGAAGTGCCCAAGTTTTTCAACACTTTGGAATACAAAGATAGTAAAATCTGAAGCAGGAGCAGGAAACAGGTGGTAGATCTCGATCTATATTCAAAGTGCCTCGTCGTCCTTTGAAGTGGTAACTTACATTTATGCCCCAAATTATATGACCAATAAGATAGAAATTTGGTCACTCAATGACATAAAATAAAATATCTGTTTCAATTTCAATTTGTAGTTTTTAGGTGATGGTCCAACTCAAATTGGGTTGTAGAGGGACATTTTAATGCCATTACGAGATTATATAAAAAGAACGAAGAATGGATCAGTCTTCAAAAAAAAATTGTGATTTTATCAATGACACATTGACAACTAACAGACATTCCCTGATGGAAGGGTGTTTTATTTGAAAGTAATGAACAAAGAGGTTCCAAATTCCAATCTGATTGCAAAGAGATTAGATAGATTCCTAGTCAGTACTTCCATGATTCATCCTGATCTAAGAATCAAGTTCTGACCATTGGCTGTCCTGTTCTCTATTGAGAATATTTGGAAACTTTCCATTCAAATTTGAGAAAATGTGGCCAACATGCTCTTAGCTATCTCAAAATTATTGATCAACAGTGGAAAGCGGGAAACTACTTCTATGGAACAAGGATGTACGTCCCTCAAAGGAAACTAATGTTTCTAAAGAAGAATCTTGAACAATGGAATAGGGAAGCATGTGGAATATCTTCCATCAAAGTGAGCTACATGAAGCACAAATGGCATACATATATCTAAAACAGAATCCAAGAAGGCCTTCCAGATGAGTTATCCACCCAGGGAAGTAACCTGGTGAGTAAAATTTACACAACCCATAGGAGCTCAAAGAGATTAGAAAAAAAATAACTTACAGTTAAATGGCCCAAGAGAGTGATAGGAACACCATATATTTTTTATCTTTTCCCCAAGGAAAATCTCACAGGATAGTCCTCCTGCTTCCCTAAAATATCCAGACGAAGGGCAGCTCAGCCACCAGCTACAATAGCTCCTGGAAACCCAACAGGATTATGTGGGACTCGAACTTCAGCCAGACTAGAATCAGAGACCTCATGGTGAATTCCACCTTGAAACATCCCATTCAAACCAATTGAGCTAACCCACTGCACTGATAGAATACCATATATGCTCAAAATATCACAATTAAAAATTAATAACTTCAACAGAATATCAAAACTCAAAGTGGGATGGGTTAGTAACAGAGGACAGGGATAGTTGCATCTTCCATCAGGGACTATTTTCAGAATCTGTTCCTAGAACCCCAGTTCAACAGAAACAAGGCAATTCAAAAGGTTGGATACGCTTTCCCATGGTTGATTTCAAAGCAATGGGACAATTAGCTTGTTAAAGTGACTTATGATGTATGAAGGCTCCAGGACCCACCAGTTCTGCATATTTTATCAGGATTGTTGGCAAATAATCAAGGAGGATGTATGGAGAGAAATGGAGAAACTCAAGAGGCCCAAATCTATTTTGAAAGTTCTAAGCACCACTCCTATAGCCCTCATCCCTAGAAAATAAATTTGTTTGCTCAAGACGAGTATAAGACAAACTCACTATTCAATACTTCTTATGAGATAGATAGTCATCAATAGACTTCAAAAGGTTCTTGGATGATTTAATTTCCAAATAAAAAAGTGGTTTTGTTGCAGGGAGAATGCCCATAGATGGAATTATTATTGCTCAGGAAACGATTCAATTGAAGAAATCTTCTCAAAATCCAAGCTGATAAATTTATGTCAAAGGCATATGATCATATCAATTGGGACTTCATTATCAAAATGATTTGCATCTCCCAAGATTGGAGGAGTTGGGTGAGAGTTGAATTTTCTCTATCTCAGACTCATATATTGTATTTTCAATTTTCATTAACTACTCTAAATATTCTATGAATTGGCCCTTTTCTAGTTGGTCAAAATAAGGACTTAGGGGAGGGGAAATCAGCATTTTGGGCCTGAAATCCAGCAGGAACCATTTGGATTGGTTGAATTGCAGATATCACATGTTAACATTACACATTCTAGTTGCAGTATATTTGAGGGCGTTGAATCCATTTCTACATTAAAAATGGCAATTCCATCAATCGAAAATTGCGTTTTCAGCAAAGATTGCATTGTCGGATTCTAGTGATGGAAAACTGGAAAAGGTAAAAAACATAGGATATTTAGCCACCTTTTTATTAATCATTAATGGTTATCCTTCACTCCTGTTTGTCCCAAATAGATGAACTAGAAGAACAAGGCAATGAGCTTCTTTGTCTCCCTATCTTTTCATCCTTACAGCAGAGGCCCAGAGAGATGGATCAATAAAAGTCAAAAGATAACAGCAAATAAAGGGTGTCCATATTGCATAAGGAAAGGATCGGATCTCATCTGCAATTGTTGACGACACACTATTGGCAGGTGAATCTACAATTCCTGAAGACTGAAGATTGAAGTAGCTTTTACAAATCACATGCTTCTGGAGGTAAATCAAAATTCTTCTTCAATACAACCATCAGGATTCAAGTACATATAAGCACGGTACTCCACTTCAACAAGACCTCCCATCCTTCAATTACAATATATTTTGGGGTACCTTTATCCAAAGAACCCTTCATGTGTCTGAAGTGGGAAGAAGTGATCCCCAAAATACAAGCAATATTGGAGAACTAGACCTTTAAAAACTTTCTGTAGGGGGGTATGCAATCTTCAAATCAATTCCTTTAAAAACTGGACCTTTAAAAACTTTCCGTAGGGGGGTATGAACCTTTATAAATGCAGTCTTCAAATCAATTCCTGTGCATGTCTTTTCAGTGTTCAAGGCTCCTGTTAGAGTTATTAAGGAATTGGCACATAATAAAAAAAATGCTTTGTTTAATGGTGCTGGACAAAGTAAAAATGGACCTTAGTAGCATGGAATGAAGTCTGTGCTCGTAAGACTAAAGGGGAATTGGTATTGGAAATTGAAACTTCCTAATATTGAATGGAAATATGCACAGAATATTACTGACAGGGACTTAACAAGAGTTAACGACTTTCTAGAAGGGTCCTCCAACAAATTTCTTGTGGGAGTATGCATGGACCCAATCCAAACCTTTAGATAGATAATTTTTTTCAGCATCCCTAATGATCTTTCAAAGAACTGAAACCCGATATATACCCCTAATACAACACAGCATCCCCGATGATATTTCAAAGCACTGGAACCCAGTATATACCCCTAATACGACTCAACCAGCCAGCAGACAGGTTCTGCCAAATGGGCCCCAAGTCCAACAGATCCCTATTGAATAGAGGAAGGAAAGAACCTTTTCAACATTAAGGATGGATTGAGGTGACTAACTACCAAGAAAATGAAAGGATCCCACAACAGGTCCTGGAAATATAAAACAAATGGATAAGATAAGGCTATGAGAGAATCGACGAAACCAAATTGCAATCTTTGATGATGAAAACAAGCTGAGATGGAGATGGGACAGTACACAAAATTTCACAGTCAAACAAGGTTATACCTTCCACCTTCAGGAGTTGACAATCTGGATAGAGAAACAGCACTTGGAACAAGATCTGTAAGAGGGATTTGTGGCCTGAGGTGGCTACCTTTCCATGTTTTGATGTTTAGAAGAAACATAAGCTAATATACAAAGGTGTGGTTTTGTTGGCCCTCTATATGCCCTAACTATAAGCAAAACAAAGAAATAGAAAATCATTTATCGGTGAACTGTAAACTATCTTTTACTTGATGGAATGATCATGAATTTATGATACAAAGTCGAAAGGAAATTCAAGATATCTAACCAAATTTATAAGGAATTGGCCTTAAAGAGAGATGCCAGTCAGGAATTATAAATAAAATATGGGGTATAGAACCCTTCTTCATTGTTCAGAATGTCTGGAAGGAAAATAATAATGGAATTTTTAGAAACAAAAAGCAAGATGCAATTCAGGTATTAAACAGAATGAAAAGGAATACACAAGAAACAATCAAATCTATGAGAGGAATAAGGATTGCTCTTCCCTGGTAGGAAAAAATGGAATTTCCAGATCTGGACATGGGAAATGAAGGGATGTTTATCTTCAAGAGGAAGCAAAAACCAAAAAGTTCAGCAATGCCAGATGGCAGAAACTGTGAAAATTACAGCTCACCAGATCATGGCCACACTTTCAATCGTTTACTTTAAAGTTTAAATCAACCCAGAAAAGATAAATGAAACACAATGATAAGCAACCAATACAAAGAAAGGCAAACACAAGATGTACCGTGGAAACCCCAATGGAGAAAACCAGCTAGTAGTTTTGCCTTTTATTGCATATTTGTTAATCATCACTTACAAAGACAGGATTTCAGATATGACTCACCAGATCTCAGACTCTTGACTCTCAACGTGCCCAAACCCTCAGCAGAAAAGACAAAGCCCAACATGAGATATGACTCACTTCTCTCCTTCACAAGAGATATAACTCCCTCTTGTCACTCAAGAGATATGACTCACTCTTGACCAATATGCAAGAGATATGACACACTCTTGTCCACTGTGTTTAATACAACTCTCAATATACTCTTATACAACATCACTTTATGTCAATACCATGGGTCACAACAAGATTCTGGATATGACTCAACGGATCTCAGACTCTTGACTCTCACTGTGCCCAAACCCTCAGCATAAAAGACAAACCCCAACAAAAGATATGACTCACTTCTGTCGCTCACAAGAGATATAACTCCCTCTTGTCACTCAAGAGATATGACTCATTCTTGTCACTCAAGAGGTATCAATTGCAGACAAGACAATTAAGGATTGTCCCTTCCAAATACTCTCTCATCCCAAGCCTTTTCAATATTTTATGTGGCAGCAATCTACGGCTGTCAAAGGGACTGGGCATATTGTTTGGCCATTCAATCCCTGCTCTTTTTTGGGTTGAAGCTATTGGAATCAAGGTGTTTTTCTCTCTATAGTAGTCAACTTATTCTGCTTTTTCTAAGGGCTGCAAGTTTTAGGGTAACACAAGCCCTGCTCTTCCATTTTCTAGATTAGATCTTTTGCTTTTGCTTTTGCTATCATTCGGGCATCAATATGTTTGTGTATCGTCAACTGCACCAATTTCCATTCTCCCCCATTGCGTGTTGGTAGAATGGTGGGAGCAACGGGGATTTTTCAGTTAACTCTGAGACTTATGGAGTGGCATTTAAAATAAGATAGGGTGTGAGACAATGCTAGTGAGACAATGGCAATTAGTGCAGTTGAGGATAACTATGGATGGAAGGAAATATTCTTATGATCTTTCCCCTTACTAGGAATTTCCCTTGGTATGGAAAATGGCTCCAAGATTTGGCTGTGAACTGTGCGAACATATGGTGAGGTCCCTCCAGATCAAAAGGTTTTAAGTCTCCTCATTCTAGACTTGCCCAGGCTGGATTCAAACAACATTTACACTTGAAGCCCCACTTCAGGGCCTCTGTCCACACTCCCTGAACTCTACAATCACTCACTATAGAGAAGCTCCCAGATGTTCCACATCTTATGCCTAATTTTTATAGTATAAGCTCTGGCCTCTGGGGCTGTCAATAACCTGGAGATAATGTGGAAGCTGACTCAAAATGTGAAGAACAAGTTCCACAATCTGAAGACGAGGGTGATAAAACAAGAAACAGAAATAAGAAAACAAAGAAACAAATTATCTGAGATTAGGAAGCAGTTGCAGATGATGAAAGGAGAGCAGCAACGAGGACAATAGTGCACTATTATTGAATGGTGAAGCCCCTTGTCGAAATTCTGATCTATTTTTAAAAATTTTGGAACATCCACATGCTACTTGTAGGAGACTATATACTGAAGCAAGACATTGCATAAGGAACCAGGCTACCTTTTTGGACACCCTGCTGCTCAGAAGAAGACTTACCTATTGTCCCTTTTATCATTTTGATCTATAGGATGATTTGCAGTACTATAATAGTAACATAGTTGATTCTGCATTCTGTATTTCCAATGTAAATGGCAATGTTATACATATATTGCAGTACAATCTGCCAACTACGGGTAAATTAGCCAAAAATTTGTTTGTAGATGGAAGTATTGGAAAATCAAGATAATATAAATAATGTATATACCTATAAAGAGAAATGGCAAGGACAATTCACAGAGAGAATTGCAAGCCATGTTCAAACTATCTCAGGTTGCTAGTTTCTGTCTACCCTATTTTGTATAAGTATTTGTATCATTAATGAAATTATAAGCTCTTTTACCAACCAAAATAGAACATGTATAGAAACTCCCGAAAAGAAAAAGAAACAAAAGATATGTATAAATTGATATATTACGTGCCAAAGCTCAAACACACAGCTATGACTTGTACTGTGCCTACAAAGAATAACAAAATTGCATCAGTAACAAAAATAGTGGACATCAAAAAAGCAAGGGATGACTACAATAGTAATAAGATAAATAATTTTTGAGACTGCCATTGTAAGTTCCATCTCAGAAATAATATGATTCATAGCTTAAAATGGATGGCTTTAGTACATCCTAACTACGGATTACCACAACAGCTAATATTCACTATCTTGGCCTGCATGGGTGTGACTCATTGGCGGTTCAGTTGTTATGAAGTCACTTGTTGTAAATTGAAGGTCATGAGTTCAAATCCCACCCGCATTTACCTGTGTCCCATGTCTTGTGGCGGGTGTGGGGAACCTAGGGATATATTGGTAACAGGAATGGATCCTTGGACCCCATGTCACACAAGCACCAGCCCAGCTCCAGTTGTTGATTCCCCTAGTTACCAAAAATAAAAAATTCACTATCTTGAAATTTTTAACTTCTAATAAGTCAGTTGTTGTAAATTGGAGGTCACGAGTTCAAATCCCACCTATATTTACCTGTGTCCCATGTCTTGTGGCAGGTGTGGGGAACCTAGGGGTTTAGTGGTAACAGGAATGAATCCATGGAGCCCGTGTCATGCGAGTACCAGCCCAGCTCCAGTTGTTGATTCCCCTAGTTACCAAAGAAGAAGAAAAAATATTCACTATCTTGAATTTTTTAACTTCTAATATTGTTTTATATTTTACTATATTGTTGGGATATCATCAAGTTATATATCTGGTAGCGGCTACAACAGATTATGATTTATTTCATTGAATTTCTTCATCTTATTTTACACTTCAAATTTATCAACTGATCTGAGTTTCCTTCCTGATAAGGAAGAGCATTTTGATGAAGCCATAATCAAATATTTCTAAGGAGATGAGGAAGCTATCTTTTAACTACAAAATATTTCTATGGATTTGCTTCCAAATATAAATATATTCCTCTTATACAGTTGACGCACTAAATTCCGCATCGACAAAAATAAAATCCAAACTGGATAATGTTAAATCTTTCAAAACAATGAATGTCAGGACTTCATAAAATCAATAGAAATAACGAAGGATTTTCGACATATAGGAGAATCGATGATCAAATATAATTATGGGTCATTCTTTTCAATCTTACTATACAGTAAAATGCATCGTAAGATTCAAACCCTAGGCAACTCGGGCAACAAAATAAAATCCAGACTCAAAAAGCAAGTAGCGACTTTAGATCTCACCTGGAAGGAAACCTTAGAGAATTTATATGGAAGGAAACCTGTAGCTCTCACATTCTCCACAATGTCTTGAAATACATCCCTTGAATCATCCTTGGCCTTTTTCATAAATTCTCCAGTCGCACCCTGAATATTTAAACCCCCCTCATTCTCATCACTCCTTTTATTCCTCTTCGTCCTCCTCCATTTACTCATCCATATTCTTATACCAAATCCAATCCTTCCTCTTATTCCCATCGTTGGTACAGTTAGCATCCTCACCCACATACGAAACAACTGTAATCAAAATCATAACAATGTCATATGTCCACTTCATTTAGTGCCATAAGGAAGAACCCTTCTTTCCCATACGGGACTCTGTTCCATTTTCATTGCACTCATCCTCATCACTCAAAGAAGGTTTATCCTTAGGGTTTCCATGGTTTTCAAGGGCCACTCAATGTTGCTTCCCATTAGCCTCTTGGACAGTAGTCACATGGGGGTGGGAAATGGATATAGGATCTACCATCAAAGGATGTTGATAAAAAATATGATGAAGTTGCAGGGAATCGAATGAAAATGGACCAGTAGAAAACATTGTTTCATCCATTATATTTCCTTTCATTCAATCTATATTTCTATTTGAATTAGGTTTCAATGTATTTCTATCAGTTTTGGGATATTTTCAGTTTAGTTTTTGTCAAAACCCCAAAATTTCAAAAAAAATTAAAACTTTTAAATAGCATAAATATATGTTAATACAATCGTTAAATACTGATTAGTTAAAGTTATTAACTCTGTAACTGTAATATCCTTACTTTGTTTGGAATGCTAGATGAGTTTCTTTTCAGTTTTTCTGAATGTTCTCTGTTCGCAACAGCGAGGGGATATGCTACGTTAAAATGGGCTTACTTAGCTGTTAAGCTAACGCACACAGTTTTCCTTTCTCTTACAGATCTTCAGGTAAAGTTTTGGGATTGCTGCTAACAGATCATTCTAAAGTAAAAAAAATCATATGCTGTTACCAAGTTCATTCAGTAGAGAACTATATAAATAGATCGCATGTTAACCAGACTATTCAGCTTCTTACAGGTATAGCCTCCCTTATTTTACTTTTGATAAATAGCAAAATTGATGAGAAAAGGTTTAAAGACATTAAAGAAACAGATCGTCATTTCCAGTTATATCTATGAACCTTCCAGTTGAATAAACATTCAGGAATAAAGATGGCAGTTTACATAAATTTCTTTTCCAACCATTGCCTATAATTTCTTGAATTACAAGCACTAGGTAAAGGCTATAAAAGTAATGTTCATTAGTGATCAATATTACATTAAGGTAATTGGTCGCAAGGTATATATTTTATAACTCATACGACAATAACACTACACTTAAATTTTACAAGACTTATAATATAAGTTCATTGATTATACTATAAATCAACTGAACTAACCTCAAGTGAGGTCTCTAAATATATCTTTTACATCCTAGTTATTACACTAGGTTTATCAATTAACAAGTTAATTTATAGATCAAGGTTGAAGTACCAGGTTCAAATGTTAAGGGCTTAACACCATAATGCAAATATTTCAAGGTTAAAATACTATCGAAGAATGTTAACACCTCGAGTTAGGGTAACATAGATAGGATATATTTTAAACATATTCAACAATGAGATGTTGTTTTTATGATTAAAATTGACATTTATAATGTTTGTTATAACGCAGGTCAAGGTCGAAGGGTGATCAATGGAAAACTTCATACCATAATTATGTTGGCCATTGCAATAATATGGAACTTTATAAACCGACCCACTCATTGGCAATAATTTATGTGTTGTCGTGGCTGCCTCCTCGCCATGCATTGGGTGAATATAAGTTGACTTGCCTCCAATTCCATTTCAGTCCTTCTCTCGCCTGTGGGATTTGAGCTCTGTCGAACCCTAGTGGTTCGTTCCGGTTGATCTTTGTCTTGAGACGGTCTGGTTTCTAGCTCTTCTTGTGATGCTCCTTCGTGATGCTCTGTTGTATTGCTCCTTCGTGGTGTTGTTTAGTGTGCTCCTTCGTGGTGCTCTGTCGTGTCGATCCTTCGTAGTGCTCTGTCGTGCTACTCCTTCGTGGTGCTCTGTTCAGAGGTTCACGGCTTGAAATTTTACAGCATTGCAGTCGCTGGTAGTTATTATTTGTATCTCCTTTGGGAAAGAGAGTTTGGGTTTCAGTCAGTCCATACTTACAGGTGAAGGAAGGGTTTCGATACCCTGTTTCCTGGCCGTTCGTTGCTCGACCCTTCACAGGTAAAGTTTGTACAAATACTATTGTTATCATTTAAGATTAGTTTAATTTTAAAAAATGATAGGGTTTTCTAACATACGACTTCCCTTTGATGGCAGGTTTGCCCTTCATCGTCGACTGCCTTTCGATGGCAGGGTTTCCCTTCTCGCTGCAACTGAGATGATACAGGATACTGCTCACGTTCCACGGTAAGCCTGGTTCTCGAAGCACGTCTCCTTGCGGTTATGTTGACAGGGTGCACTTAAGCGGTTTCTTGGTTTCTATGCTATTACGCTAGCTGTAGATTACTCTAATGTTTCACTAGGGTATATCCCTGTGATAAAATATTATAAGGCTCCTGGGCGAGGATGTATTTAAATAGTTTGTCTGTAAGTTAGAGAGGCGATGGTTAATAGGTTTCAAAAAAAAATTGGTTTCGGGTTAAACCCTAACTCTTTAAGAGTTTTTTTCCGGCTACGGCCGTGGATGTAAACTGGTTTATTTACTGCAGGATTTGGTTTTGAAACAAAGTTTACAGGCTTAAAGCCTTTGCGTTGATAAAATGTGATTAGTGTTCTACAGGCTGCGAGCCTTTCTTTTACTATTATTTGAGGTTGACTTTATAGGCCATCGGCCTTGCATTTGCAGTTAAGGGTTATTAAAATGGTTCAAGTAATTATTTTCTTATGTATTTATTTAGGCTGGGTAATGTTTTACACTCAGTGCTAATCATAATGTAAGCAATTGGTTTTTCTTTCTTATGGATACTTCTGTTGTAATGAATAGTTAAATAAGATAATACTTACTGGGTTCATTTTAATAACCCAGCTGTAAATGTTTTAATTGTTTTAAATATAATTTACTTTTATTTAGTTTTTAATAAAACTCAAGCTCCATGATGGAGCACTCTGTACTTTGTGTTTTTAATTCTATTTTATATATATAACTATGTCTTGATTTTTGTTTATTTTAAATTATGACTTAGAACCTATAATACATAAGTAATGTACAGGTTTTTTTTTTTTAATGAATAAAACAGAAGCAGAGTTATATTATCCAGCTTTATTATTTCCTTACTATTTAGTTGCAAAGTTTAAATGTTTAGGGTTCTAAATCCTAAATCTACAGTTATAAATTACTGTTGCAATTTATAATAATTATTATGATGAAAACATTTTGTTATGATATTCTTTTATTTAAATTAGGTTCGTAAGTAACCTCATTTATCTATATCCTATTCTAAAACTAGAACATAAATGTATTACTTCTATTCTGTATGTTAATATAATAGATATCTATTTATATGTAATTATCTATATAATTATTACATATATAACTTCATGTTTTATTGTAATTTCTAGAAATACAGTTACTTAGTTAACAATACTATTTCATGATGTAATTAGGAGTATTGTTTAATGTGATATATTATTACTGATTCTGAATTTTACAGTCTCTTTTAGTTCTTATATAATAATTAAGTAAACTCTTTGTAATATCAATATAAACATTTGGAAATAAAATAATATCTATTTTTAATGATAACAGTTTATGAAGTATGTTGTAGTTTGATCTGATAACATTACTGGTATACAGAATTCTGGTTCTTTTTACTACAATACAGATTACTACACCATACTGATAATGCTTAAATCCTTAATCTATAATGTATTTACTTTAAATAGAAGAGAATGAGTATAACTCATATTACAAGCATGCTAAATCATTCTTTTTCAAGTACAGTTAAAATTTTCCAGAGAAACAGAGTTACAGTTTTTAGATTTAAATAAAAGTTGTAGAAGGATAGCTAAATAAAAGAAAATACACAGTAAAACAATTGTGATAAATGTAAATAAATTAGGGAACTCAGTTTAGAGGAATACTTCTTCTAAACTTTGAGATACCGTGCTAGAGTACTACCTGATGATATCAGGTGTGGAAAAACACGGTAATACTAACAAGTTTTTCACTAATATTTCAAGTTCTAAACAATTCTTTTCAGATATTTAAACAATCATAATATTTATCTACTTATATACAGAAAGACATAAAGATATGAATGAAAAACCTGTTAAATGCTGTGGACAACAACAGCAATGGGAGGCCGTTCCTCCCTACCAAACTCCTGGAGAACGCTCAAACAGCGACTTCTCAGGACCCCCGAGCTTGCTCTGGTCTCCCTGGATTGGAACTAGGTGCAGCAAAACAGATACAGTCTTCAACTCAGTATCAAATCAGAACTGTTAATCAGTTCCCTCGGCTCAAATAGCTGTAATCAGCATCAAGTTACTGCAAACTATCACTCAAACACTTCCTGAATATCTTCCCCTCTTTCCTCAAATGAAATTCCTGAATACATTCAGCTGAATGAATTCTTTCTGGAATAATAACTGAGCAGCCTCAGCTCTCTTCATTGAGTACTTTTAAAGATTGCCTAGGTCTTAATTGGGTTAACTGTCATTTAATGAGCCACCTGCTCACATTCCACTTTCTTGGGGAATCATGACCCCAAATATAGGGAAGTTGCCACCTGCAACTTAGGAAGTGCTTGAGGATGCTGCCACTTGTCCTTTGCCTCTCCACCTAGTTCCAACACCCAGTTTGCCCAGTAACCTCTTTTAACAGCTCTCCCATGCTGTTGTCTCCATTATTTATTTATTATTAATTAAATATTCTCAATTACACTCCATAACTGTTGACTCTGCTGAGTCATCAATCCTACTTAGGATTAAGTTTAACATAATGTCTCAGAAAATAAAATAAAAAAATTTACATAATTTTACAAAATTGGGGTATGTGACATACACACCCCCTTAAATGTAACATCGTCCTCGATGTTACTTATTCTTCTTCTTCAGGAATCTCCTGGAAAATATTCGGGTATTCTTCCCGCATCTTACTTTCCAATTCCCAAGTAGCTTCTTCAGGACTAAGGTGCTTCCATTGCACCTTCAGTTGTCCAATTGTGCGGTTCCGCAGAGTAATTTCCCTCCTCCCGAGGATACAATCCGGTTCCACCAGAACTTCCCCTTCTGGTTCTACCTGTACAACGTTCCAATCAATCACATGAGTAGCATCATGTACATATTTTTTTTAAACAGAAATATGAAAAACATTGTGCACTTTTAAATTTGGTGGTAATGCTAACTGATAAGCAACTCGACCAACTCTAGATAAAATTTCAAAGGGACCACAGTAACGTGGTGCTAATTTCGCACAACTCCCCAGTCTTAGGGAACTTTTCTTTGGTCTTACCTTAATGAACACATGTTCACCTACCTGGAACTCTTTAGGAGTTCTCTTTAGATCAGCTTGACTCTTTTGCCGATCCTGGGCAACTTTCAAATTCTCCTGCACCTGTTTTACAATCTGCTCCATTTCTTTTGATAATTCGGGCCCCAACACTAATCTATCTACTGGATTATTCCAGGAGATAGGAGTGTTACATTTTCGTCCATACAAAATTTCAAAAGGGCTAAATTTAGCTGAAGATTGATAACTGTTATTATATGCAAATTCTGCTAAATGCAAATAATCTTCCCATTTACCAGGCTGGTCCTTAACATACATCCTCAACAGATCTTCCAACACTTGATTAACTCTTTCAGTCTGTCCGTCTGTCTGAGGATGGAAAGAGGTGCTGAAATTTAGAGTGGTATTTAATCCTTTGAACAGGGATTTCCAGAAATTCCCAGTGAATTTAGGATCCCTGTCTGAAATAATCACTTTCGGTACACCATGTAGTCGAAAAATCTGTTTTAAGAAAATATCTACTATATTTGCAGCCTTATAAGTGGTTTTAACAACAATAAAATGTGCTGCCTTACTTAATTTATCCACTACTACCATAATTGAATCATTCTGATTTTGATTGCGAGGTAATCCTGTAATGAAATCTAAACTGATTATTTCCCACTTCCAGCTAGGAATAGGCAAAGGCTGCAATAACCCAGCTGGATGTTGATGTTCTATCTTCACTG
>LPNX010356367.1:19824-41246 GCA_001517045.1 Pseudotsuga menziesii | reverse complement strand
GCAGAGTAATTTCCCTCCTCCCGAGGATACAATCCGGTTCCACCAGAACTTCCCCTTCTGGTTCTACCTGTACAACGTTCCAATCAATCACATGAGTAGGCGGAGTGAAGGTGTATATATAGGTGAGGTCGATACGAGGATG
Organism: Pseudotsuga menziesii; assembly: GCA_001517045.1. Lineage (NCBI taxonomy): Eukaryota > Viridiplantae > Streptophyta > Pinopsida > Pinales > Pinaceae > Pseudotsuga > Pseudotsuga menziesii. The sequence goes on along the minus strand of LPNX010356367.1, from coordinate 41,104 downwards.
GAACGGATATTACTCCTTGATTAGAATCTCACCATTCTGACATGGCTACAATGCTTTTAACTTGTCCCCTTATTCTGTAAATTTAAATATTGCTCGGGAGGAAGGTAGCTGAAAAAAATAAAATAAAATAAAATAAATAAAAAATATTATGTGGCATAGTTTTGCAGGAATCTAAGCCTGGAAAAACTTTGGTTTGGGAATAACAATTATATGATGCTCTGGTTCACCCATTATATCATACCTTCCATGTGACGGTTTCCAAAATGGTTCCAAGATCCATGTGAAGGTTTGTAAAATGGTTTCTTAAATTTAAATTTAAGGTAATTAATTTTTATCTATTTTTTATATAACTATAGTGTAATGGCTAGTTTATTTTGTTTCCTTTCGATCATGATCCGAAAGGAAACCTAATCCTAGCTCCATTCTTAGGATTAGGTGAAGGAAATATTCCCATGCTTGTTTCCTAATTAAAGGAGATGTGTTAAAGGTATTTGGAGACTTCATCGAATTATTTTTTAGTGGATTAGTTGCAATTACATTGAATGGTTATAATTGGGGACGAGGGTCTATAACCCTATACAAATTTAATATTAGAAAAAATAAAATATTATTACTCGTTAATCTATTGTAATATAGACATCATCCCTATATGGTCTATAAGGGGGCTCTACACAGTTTTGATATGGAAAACAAAATTAAGGATCTTTTAATATGAGAGATCATATAACTCTTATCAAGACAATATCAAAACAACATAGCATAGACACCTCTTCTAAAACCCCTTATGATTGAAACACCATCATATAAAAAAATAGAATACAAACTCATGCTAAGTCAATGCTTGGTTAGTCACTCAACCATCCATTTTCTTAAAACCATCCAATTTCTCACTAACCTCCTTTATTTTCAAAGCTTTAAAAAATGCCTTGGTGGACTTATATCCCATACAAAGCCATTGTGCATGAGGTCAAAGTTGAGTGGCACTGCCTTGATGGATTTCATAGATGAAATAGGATGAGATGAATCCAAGCTTCTCATGCTTGTTTTCCTTGTCAAATTATTTTTGAGTACTTGATTAATTGCAATTACATTGAATGGTCATAATTTGTGGTTCATAACTATATAAAAAGGTAAATTACAAGAAATAACATGTTAGCATATATGAAAAGAAATAACATATTACCACTAGCTAAACTGTTGTAATCGAGACATCATCCCTATACAGTCCAACAAGGAGATCTAAAGTTTTGATATGGGAAAGAACTTAAGTATTTTAATATGAGAGTCGTTATCATATATTGCATAATATATATGCACTTTATGAACAACCCAAATATAAAATGAACAAACCATATAGGTTGGTGATAAGATAGAGTTGTGGTGCCATCGACTTGGACCAACCACCCCCCAAAAGAATAAAAATAGAAATAATTCTATATTGATATATTAACCTACCTACCTAAGCTTCAGTATTATAACCAATATTATCAAGCAAAAGATAAAATTTCACAATAAAAAGGAAACTTACCATCGATTTTAACCTAGATACCTATGCTTCAGTATTATAACAAGAAAAAATTATCAATTCACAATAAACCAAGAAAATTACTTAGGATTTTGTAAGGGAGGAAGGTGATGTTGACTCTAGAGCTGCAAAATCCGTGGCCCACCTCTTCTAGGTTATCTCCAATGTTGTTTTATCCATGGCAGCGATGGCAATTAAATACTGAAATTATAACCCTCAACAGTGGTGAATATCCATAACAATATCTTCAACAGGTATCGAAGGTGGCCTAATAAATGGCCAAAAATGCCACCCAATTCACACTACTTGCCCCTCATAACCCACCAAACCCTCCTCGCCTCCAGCCAATGCAAAATATTTGGTGCCAACGATCTGTTTGGACAGGCTATTTGCCACCAACGAGTTGGTTGAGTAGTCATTGACGAAATTGGAGGATGAAATCTTCATGGGTTCAGGAAAATCTTCATTGTCGAATTTGCAATTTTCCATGACACAATTAAAAATGACTAACATAAATGACTAATTCATATTCTTCTAGCTAGTCATTTTTATGTCATGACTAAATTAGTAATTTATGTTAGTCATTTTTAACTCTGTCACTTATTATCTAGTCATATTTGTTAAGTGGTGACTAAATTAGTCATTAATTTTAGTCGTTTATAGTTGGGTCAATCAAAATTGCTCATATTTAGTAGTAAATCACTTGAAAAACCTGTGCTGACTAGAATTTTTAGTCACCTAGTAGCTAATTCCTCATTTTGTACTATTGTAAATGTTGTTTTAAAAATCTTCATCTTTTATTCTCACTTGATGATAACCTGAACTTAAATCTATATTTGAAAAAATAGTTTCTCCACAGAATTGATCGAATAGAGCATCTATCCGGGGAAGTGGGCATTGATTTTTAATACTCATGTTATTTAGTTTCCTATAATCTATACACAATATTAGTGTACTGTATTTCTTTTTTTAAAACAAGACTAGTGCTCCCCAGGGAGAAACACTTGGTCAAGTGTACTTTTTATCAATTAGTTCTTGGAATTCTGATTTTAGTTCTATGAGTTCAGTTATGTTCATTTGGTATGGATCCTTCGATGATGGTACCACTCAAGGAATAATATTGATTGTGAAGTCTATATCCTTTTTCGGAGGAATTCTTGGGACTTCTTCCAAAAAATATATCTTCAAACTCCTGTAAAACAGGTATGTCTTCTAGTTTAGGTTTCATATCGTTTTCCTTGTCATTCATTATATACACTGAGAATACCTTACATCCTTTTCTTACTAATATATTCATTTGCAAGGTAGATATTTCTCTAATGGTTACCTTTTATCAATTCCTTTCACTTTTATATTATTTCCATTATTATCGATACATGTAAATGTTTTATCAAAATAGTTTAGCAAAACATTATGCTCTTCAAGCCAATTCATTCCTATTAGCAGATCATAAGATCCTAAATGAAATATATTTACATTCAGATGTGTAAGGAATTCATTCATTAATAACTTACAATTTCTAACAATACTAGTAACCTTTCTTTTTGTACCTATGGCTAAGTGTACTAGCCACGACTTATCAATATTTTTAGGTACCAAATTGCATAAATCAACTACTATAGCTAAAATCTAACTCGGGCTTGTGCCTGGATCAATTGAAGATAGAGATAGGTTGGTTGTTTATCATGCCTTCAATTTTGACCATGGAAGTCTGTTGGTTTGCTTGCCAATTTTCCAGTGCATCGCAGATTCTGGGCATGCTCCTGGCCATATCCCCAACTGTAACTGCTTCCTGGATAGAATGAACATTAAACTTGTTTTTCCTCGCTAGACGATATTTAAAGTAGTGTGTATGTCCACACTCCCAACATTTTAATAGTTCTTTCTGTGCTGAATTTTTATTAGGAAAAATTTAGGTTACTACAAAATCTTGAGGTTTAAAACCTTTGTAATTATTACCCTGATACCCTCTATAATTATTTCCTGTGTTCCTGTGGAATTTATTTTTGTTATTTTTAGAATCAAAATTATTTGGCGTTTGATTTTTCCAAGATGGTATACTTTATCATTTATTCTTGTTTTGGTCAAAAAAGAAGCTAGCCTTCTTCATCGCTTCCTTTAGTGTCTTTGGATTTTCATACTCAATCCTTTATTTAAACATGAGGGGCAGACAGTTGACGAACCGTTGTATCTTTGGTGTCTAATTAATTATGTAGGGGACATAGTGAAGTAAGATTAGGAACTTACTACATATTTCTTTCATTGTCATATCCCTTAACCTTAGTTCATAAAACTCGTTAGCTTTTTCTTCATAAAACTGTTCAGATAAATATTTTCTTTTAAATAGTTTCTTAAAAGTTTTCTATGTTACATACCTTTCTTTTATATCCTTAACTTTCTTTGTCTTGCCACCATATATCTTCCTTTCCAGTCATATTATAAATGGTCATTTTTTTTTCAACTCATCTAAGTAATTATATATTTGGAAGTACTTTTTCATACCGAAAAATCCAAGCATTTTCCTCCTCGCCCTTCTCAATTTCCCCATCAAACATGGGTGCTTTAATTTTATTAAAATCCCTAGAGATTTCATCATAGGGTCTGTACTATTTCTTCTTTATTTTTTTGTCACTGCTTTCACTTGAATTTTGAGTTTTTTTTGTGCTACTTATCTGACTCTTCACTTGAAGTTTCAGTACTATGGATGGAAAATTCCAACTTCCTACCCTTACATTTATTGTATGGGGAATTTTTAGGCAATTCCTATTCAAAAACCTTATTGTTATCCTTTTCTTCATTATGGATTTTTGTTAGTAAGATAGTGCTTAGTTCTTCTTGAGCCTTTAGAATTCGCTCATTACCTTCCTTAACCTTTATTAATTCATATCTTAATTCATTCACAATCCTTTTTAACTCGGATTTATTGTCCTGACTTTCATTTAGATCTACCCAGAACTCTCCATCCCTTAGATTAACCTCTTCATTATTTGAAGGTTGTTCGGGTCGACGTTCCTCTTCTGTAGACATTCCCGTATTTGCCATATTTCTTGCAAAATATATTTGTACTTCTCTTTTCTATGAATAAGAGAATGTTCAAGACAAAATAAACATGACTTAGTTTGTTGTTTTTTTATAGCAGTAGTTTGTTAATCGTATTCGTGCCTAGTGATTAAACCATGCTTTGATACCATATATAACATACCTCAAAATTCAAATATAAAATAAAAATTCTATAACCATATCTCTTCAGACATATTAAAAAAATACCTATCGCTTATAAGAAAATACAAACAAAGAGACATACTAGCCATAAGGAATGATCCTCATTTCCTTAACCTTAGAAACCTCAATGCCATGTACCCATACCCTGAGTATCATGCGAAAGGATTTATGACTTCTCTTTACTATCTCTTTCAACACAGTCATGGGTCACATTCATCCCTTTCCATTCATTCTCGGGATTAAAAACCACTGTAACACTTGTTCCGCCATCGAAAAATCCACTATTCAACCATATTAGTCATCTCCGAACTAAACCAACTTTTCCTCATTCTACCTTCTGCTGTAGAACTTGGAAATCATAAAACCAACAAGTTGATACCTTCATTTGACCACTTTCTTCCTTCCTCATTCCGCGTATTCTTTTCGCATTGTTGGTCCTTATGGGAACAACCTCAACCACCAATCTTGATTTGATGTGTAAATCAGATCTCAAAAAATCCAAGTTTTGTTAACTAAATCCTTTACTTTGTATGTTTCGCATTCTGCATATTCTTTCCATGTCATTGATCCTTGTGGAATCAAGCTTGACCGTCGATCTTAAAATGATACGGAAATCAGATGTCAGAAAGTCCCAGTTTTGTTAAATTAGTCCTTGGAATCTCGTGTTCTACATTCTACATCGGCTTTCCCTATCATTGATCCTTGGAGAAACAACCTTAATCGTCGATCTTAAATTGATACGAAAATCGAATATCGAAAACTCTAAGTTCCGTTAACTTAATCCTTGAATTCCTACATTCTACATTCCGCATCACCTTTCCACAACATTGATCCTTGCGGAAATAACCTTGACCACCGATCTTAATCCTAATCTAAACTATGGAAATCATACTTTAGAAAACTTCATGTTCCGTTAATATTAATTATTTACTTTCCGCATTCCACATTCCTCCTTTCCACTACAAAATTCAGGAATGGGAAACTCGACATTTTTCCTCGTCTTTTCCCTATTTCCTACCTTTTGCCTTCTGCCTTCCTCAACTTCTATAAATCATTGATCTATTTTGCAACTTTAATCCTAATCGTTGATCTTATTTCTTTGCATATTCCACAATGAAACCTCTATGACTAATATCATCGAGTGATCTTCTTTGCATATACCATCTCGACCATTGATCTTCTTCTTTGCAGATGAGATCTGGGCCATTGATATAATTTCTGTGTGGATTCCACAATGAAACCTCCACGACTAATATCATCCATTGATCTTCTTTGAGGATACCATCTCAACCATTGATATTCTTCTTTGAGGATTAGATCTGTACCGTTGATGTCCTAATTTTGTGGGTCAACGTTTAACTGTGTGGATTCAAGGGTTTATAGTCTGATTTGGGATTTTGATTTAGATGAATCATTTAAAATTGAGCACATAGATATATCGATCAACACACAAATCACTTAATAGATCAAACAATTTTACTTAGTAATTGATGAATGAAGCAGTGCAAAAAATTGTTTGCAGCTGGGAATGCTTTCATTAATAAAAAAGTAATTGGATAATTCATTACAATTTAATACACTAGTATTAATAACCAGTAAATTCAAGTGCATGAGAAAGGAAATCAAATTGATTGACCCTACCTAACTTTATGAGTAACGACATGTCTAAATCACTATCGAATTTCAACAACCCAACTCAATTGTCTAATTCAGTCTTAATTATCAGTTAACTAGTATAACTAACTGAGGTAGCTGAGTAAATGCACCTCACCCTCATGGAGCAATGAATTTCTAGTGCTAAATGAATAGAAATGAATGTAACATACTAGAATTGAATGTAAATGACTCCTAAGTGAGCTTGACTAGTCACCAACTGAACTCAACTAAAGGAGGTTGGTGGCGGCAATCCAAGTGGCTCCTAAATTGTAGGGATTGGTATATGAGGCTCCTAATATAATGGATGCAAGTGTAGTCAGTGGAATTTATCCTCAATTATTGTTCCCTGCACTCTATTAACTGGTACATGTGTCCCAATTAGGGAAAGGGGACCCAATGGTTCTAGTGACTAAATATAGACTGAACGGACTCCTGATTTGGACATAATTGACCAAATAGGAAAAGGGAGGATTATAATCCTAACACACCCCCTGAATTCTAACTTGGAAAATTTGTGGGCCATGGTAAATAAGATCATAGGTCACCCATTACATCTAAAGAAAAGTAACTTATTAATACAAACAGCCAGGAAAAAACCACATGGGAAAAAATCCCTCCTCAAGCTAAGCAGGTAGAATCATGATCAATATGGTTCTTCTATTCATAAGAATCTTGGGGCCTAGCATGTGAACTTCTCCATAGTTATTCCTAGAGGTGTTTGTATTATTAATCCTCCCTTGGTTAAATGTCTATTAGATTATTTTTTCTTAACTTAGGAACCTTAAATAATTAATTGGGTCCACTTGACCTAATGGGGCCACATGCACCAGTCACTGGAGTGTGGGGAACACTGCTAGAGGTTAACTGCAACTTACTGCATGTGCATGCATCAATTTGGGCACCTCCTAGACCAATACCTACATTTTAGGAGCCAATGGGAGTCCCGACACCAACCTACTTCAATTGTTTGGAGTTAGTACTAGTTAGTCTCAGTTATCCCTCAACTACTTTCACTTACTTCACAAACAGTTAGCTAGCGCATGTCTTGCATGGATAACGCATGGATATATGTGGAGTAGGATCCTTTTCCTACCTACCACACTCAGTTGCATTGAGTTAACTAAATGTCATTGTTTGTTTGAGTTGGTTGGACATATGGGAGATGATTTTGGAATCCGATATTGATTAAGAGACCATGAGTTAGAGATTCAGTTAGATACAGTCATATCCACATGGGAGATTTGAATTCATACCCCATGCATTCAAATTTTTTCTATGTAAACTATTGTAACACCAGATATTATTATTGTGAATGATACTATAAATTCCCGAGCAATACTTGTATGTTTCCTATGTGGCTTGTTTTGTTCAGTTTGTATCTTCATTCTTCATTCTTTTGTTGCAAACATTATTAGAACTATCTTCTTGAAGATCTAAATGGCATTCAAATTCTAATATGGTATTAGAGCCTTCTCAGGCAGGTTTCATGATTGTTTCTCCCCATCAAACCTCAAAAGAAGCTAGGTTTCCACAGAAGTCCCCTATGATGATTTGCTAGCTCTGAAATTATGCAGAGCGGAAAAGAGGGCAAGATGGAACCTGAAAACATGTTCATGCTTGGAAGAAAATCACGATTCTAATAGTTCATATGTTTTAGTGTGTTATTGCAGTGAAATTGACAGGTACTACATAGCTTGTGTGATGTTTTCTGAGTACTTCCATCCGGAGCAATAATGATTTCTCAAACTCCTCAACCACGAATCCTCACAACTTCCAATTATCTTGATTGGGGGATTGATATGCAGTTGGCCTTGTGCAAGCATGAATACCACAGGATCATACATGGATGGGATCCTGAGCCTCGTCAGTCGGTAGAGAGGAACAAGTTTCTGAACTGTTGGCAATGAAGCATTTGGGTACTTATGTACTTATATTTCTAGAGATCTCCTCCTCCACCTATAAGGCATGAGGACTCCCAGAGAATATTGGGAGAAGCTTAATATCTTGTTTAACAAACAAGATGATATTTGGGGACACATTTTGGAGAATGAGTTGGTATCTTCACATCCCAGTAGTTTCGATACTATTGAGTAATTCTTTACTAAATTCAAGTCTCTAGTACTATAGTGTAGAAAGTGCGGGATAGAGTGGAAGGATGAGAAGAATGTCCTTTCCATACTCAGGAAACTAGGACTTGAGTATTCTTTATTTGTTTCCATATTTCATTCCAAGCGGGAAAGCTTTCCTGATTGGAAGGTTTCTTATTTAGATTATTTTTCTGAGTCCTTAATCAAGGAGCAAGACAAGATGATGAGAATGGGAGTCATCGATACCTCCAAATATCAATCTCTCCTAGTTTTTGAATCTTCCAAAGTGCAAGAAAAGGGGAAATCAAAGAAGAAGGATCCAAAGGCAACTGATTCGAAGCCTAAACAAAATCAACAAACTTATAAAGGGGCCTCCGACTCTAAGAATAATAATTTTGAAAATAAGTATGTCCTTATTGTGAAAAGGGGTACCATCTTGAAGATCATTGTATGAGGAAATAAATTGATAAAATGTCAACTCTTCTAAAGAAGCATAACATCACTTCCCCAAAAGAAAAGAAGCATGTTGAAGAACCACATACAGAACATATCGAGAGGTGTCATGCTTTGAAAGAAACTATCTCTCCATCCTCATCATACATAATAGATTCTGGAGCTTCCAATCGCATGGTTGCTTCCAAAGAATAATTTTACACCCTCTCACTAACAAAGGGGATGAACATTCACATGGGAGATGATTCCCAAATTCCAGTAGAAGGAAGGGGCTTAGTCAGAGTGAAGCGTGGTGAGTTCGAGAATGTCTTATATGTGCCCTCCCTTTCTGTTAACCTATTTTGTATTTACCAGATGAATCATACAGACTCTCCCAAGAGCATTACATTCGATTCAAAATCAGTTGAGATTACAAAAAAATCCATTGGACTATTTGTAGAGAAAGGTATTGCAAATCACTTGACCAAAGCTTATGAGTTCTCACATTTCTTACATGTTTCTCCTCCTACATCTTTATTGCCTCATGCTAACAACAAGAACAATATTTGGCATGAGAGATTTGGCCATCTCAATTTCAAATATCTGAAGCTACTCCACAATGATAAAATGGTTGAAGGTTTTCCCTCCATCCAAACTTCCGATCGAGTATGTGATGGTTGCTTGATAGGTAAGCATCAAGAAAAGAAGTATGATGTTGGGAATGCACATAGAGCTTCCTCTACACTTGATTTGATACATAGTGATGTAGCAGGACATATGCCGACAATATCCATTAATGGTTGTTGGTACTTCCTCACCTTTATTGATTATTGTTCACGGTATTGTTGGATCTACTTGATGAAACAAAAATAAGAATTTCTTGAGACTTTTAAAGATTTTAAAGCTACGGTTGAGAACAGTTTCAATAATAATATCAAGTTAATAAGATCTAATAAGGGAGGAGAGTACATCAAAGGATATTTCCATAGTTTCTGTGAATCAAAGGGAATTCAAATGGAACACTCAGTTCCATACATACCACAGTAGAATGGTGTGGCTGAGAGGAAGAACATCTCACTTAACGAGATGGAAACATGCATTCTCCATGCCAAGCTTCTACCTCCTTCTCTTTAGGCTGAAGAAGTAAATTGTGCTTCGTATTTGCAGAATAGGGTGCCCAACAAGTCAGTGGTTGGGGTCACTCCATTCGGAGCATTGCATGGGTATAAGCCCAATGTCTCTCATTTAGGATTTTTTTGTTCCAAACCTTGGGCCAAAATACCACTTGAAAAGAGGAAGTCATTCCAATCACAAAGTAGCAAATGCATTCTGTTGGGATATGCAGGAGATGAAAAAGATTACAAACTGATGGAGGTTGCAACAAAAATATTCTTCATTGAAAGAAGTGTCCAATTCGAAGAAGATCAGATGCATGATACTCCTCTAGCAGCACAAAAAGGTATAACTATTTCTCCAACTATTTTTGATGATGATGATGATGAAGATGTGCTATAGGTTTTAGATTCAAATGAAGAAGATCACATTCAGTATGATCATGTTAATGAGATAGAATCTCAAGAGATTATACATCCATATCTAGTACCTATTCCTAATCAAAATCCTAAACCCATATGGGCTCAAAATCTTATTGATGCAACTGTAAGTGGTGTTGGAGATCCAGAAGACAGAAGAAGAACAAGGTCCTAGTATCAGAATGAGCATGTTGCGCTATCTCTCACATATTCTATCTCTACAGTATGGTGCAACAAAGTTCCATGTCGATGCTACTTGACGATGGTGAATGATCAGCTACATGAACCATAGAAGTAGAAACTTGATCTTTCCCTACCTTCACCATCTAGAAGAGACAAACAGAGTCATCACTGCAGAAATACATTGAGAGGTCCACTGATGGACCATGCTGCTGCATAGAGCTGCAATTTTGTAGTAGTGTTTTTCTCAAGTTATTTTTCTGAGGAAGCCTTCTTTCTTCTAAATATAGCTTGCAGATTGCTATTTTCTTTCCTATGTTTGAGGGGGGGGGTTTCCATGAGGTTTTCACCTATTTCCTTAGTTGTATTAAGCAACAATTTTTACTATATTTTAGATTGTATTTGGGTAACCTATGGTCTTGTTACCAGGGCCTACCATTGTCCAATTTAGGATTTAGGGGGGCATTTAGATTATTAATCCACCCTTGGTAAAATGTCTATTATATTAATTTTTCCTAACTTAGGAACCTAAATTAATTAATTGGGTCCACTTGACCTAATGGGGCCACATACACCAGTCACTGGAGTGTGGGGAACACCACTAATGGTTAAATTCCACTTACTGAATGTGCATGAATAAGTTTGGGCACCTCCTAGACCAGTCCCTACATTTTAGGAGCCCCCAGGGGTCCCGGCACCAACCTACTTTAGTTAGTTGGAGTTAGTACAAGTTAGTCTTAGTTATCCCTTAGATACTTTCATTTAGTTCACAAAGAGTTAGATAGTGCATGTCTTGCATGGATAATGCATGGATGCATGTGGAGTAGGCTCATTTTCCCACCTACCAGATTCAGTTGCACTAAGTTAACTAGCTATCATTGTTTTTTTGAGTTGTTTGGACATATGGGAGTTGATTTTGGACTCTGATATTGATTGAGATAACATGAGTTCGAGATTCAGTTAGATACAGTCATATCCACTTGGAATATTTGAATTCATGCCCCATGCATTTGAATTCTTCCTATGGGTGAGTGCAAGCTAATGAGGGTCACTTTTGGCACATTAGATGCAATAGAAAACTGAAAAATCAGGCATCCCTCAACTTAATTGTATTTTTTGAGATACTTACACAAAATATCTTGCCTTGAGTAAAAAATATTAAATGTAGGAAATTGAATCACATTTCCGAATATATAAGGTTTATGTATTGAAAATTTTTATAACTATATCAAGTTTCATTTTTTCTAATAGACACTTTTTATTTTTTAAGCAAATGATAAGGTATATGTTTTTGTGGGTGCAGCCTTTGAGGGCCTAAATGATCCTTTTGGGATACAAAAATTTGTAGGAATATAGAGAACATATAGCACTAGTGCAGTGCTTTTTTTTTGAAAATAAAATTAGTAATTTTTAATTTTTTTTATAATTATTTAAGTGATCAATCCTCGAAAATGGTACGTCTTTTGTGGGTGTAGACTTTGAAGGTCTTAATGAAATAATCATGAAATGGATCTTTCGTAGAATGTAGAGGTCAGTGTCTTCTAGTGCACCATATAATTTATTCTTAAAACAATTAAGAATTGGAAATGTTATGCAAAAAACACTAACAAGATGTTTTTTGACTTAAGGAGTTAGGACACAATAGAAATTGAAAAAAATAGGAAAATATCATATTTTTTAATAAAAATTACATATTTAGAATCTACATAAAAAATTCTATTTATGTTTAAGATTTCGTCAAAAATGATTGTGTGTAGCATACTATAACGAGTGCGTAAACAATGACTTCTTCAGAAACTGGAAGAAATGCCCAATTAGCTATGGTTTATCATATACCATAGCACAGGTTTGGTATTACCGAAGCGAATTCCAAACCATACACTTAGGACTATTGGTGACATGCAAGCAAGTGAATTGGCATGTTTAAATTCAAATTACATTTCCCACCCTTATAGAATTGGAAAACACATGCGCGTTATAGAACTACAAAACACATACGTGTTATGTAGTTCTATAATGCGCACGCGTTTTGTAGAGCTATAAATCTAGCACTATATGCAATATATCAAGTGTATGGATAATAATTTAGAGGGGGTGTTGAAGGGTTAATGGCCTAGGAGGATGTTGAAATCTCGGGTGGGGATGGTTAATAGTTGAGAGGGGGTGGGGAAAGGTTAAGGGCCTAGGAAGATGTTGGAAATTCAAGTGGGGATGGTTAATAGTTGAGAGGGGGTGGAGAAGGGTCAAGGACCTAAGAGGATGGTGTAAGTTCGAGTGAGTATGGTTAATAGTTGAGCGGGGGCGGGGAAGGGTCAAGGTACTAAGAGGATGTTGTAAATTCAAGTGGAGAAAGATGAATGGAATGAGAACATTATGGGTTACAAGGGTGAAGGGGAGTGGGGATTGAGAGGATTATTAGGAGGAGGAGAGGTGTTGAAGAAATATAGGGTTAGAAGTAGTACGCCAGACTTGAGTGACGAAGGGGGATAAGGTGGAGGGGAGGAAGTGGTTGATGTTTTGATGAGAGAGAGGATTGATGAATGGAAAGGTGGATATGGAGTATTATAAAAGTAATAGGATGTGCTGGAGGAGTGAGGCGAAGGAGGGTGGAATTGAAGATATGGGAATGAGATGTGATAAATCAGATAATAGGGGTCATAATGAGGTAGGGGGTTGAGGAGAAGGAATAAGTTGAAAAAATAGAGGAAGGAAGTATAAGAGAGAGAGAGAGAGAGAGAGAGAGAATGATGTGGAGAGAGTGTGAGAGAGAATAATATAGAGATGCAGGAGGGGGCATGAGGGAGGGATGGAGATAAAGTGAATGAAAGAAAGAAATAGTGAGGGAGCAATAGAAGTTGTGTGTGTGTGAGGCAGGGTCAAGGGATCAACAAAAGGACAGAAAGGGGGTAGGTTCACACACACACACACACACACACACATATATATATATAGAGAGAGAGAGAGAGATGGTGTCCAAGATAGAGGGTGGAGGGTTGGGGGATGGAGAGAGAGGGAGGATGTGAAAGAGAGAAACATGGAGAGGGAGGGATACAAGTTGAGAGTGAGAGAGAGGGAGAGAATAAGTAGATGAATAATTCCATGGAGGGCTAGTAATTAAGGGAGAAGGGAGGGATATATTGATATAGGGAGGTAAATAGAAGGTGGAGAGAGAGGGAGAGACAAAGGGAGTTTGTGAGAGAAGGGGACACACACACACACACAGATTATGTGGGAGAGAGGGGGATGGGTGAGTGACAAAGGGAGAGGGGAAAGGGTGAGAAATAGAGAGAGAGAGAGAGAGTGATGGAGGAAAGGATAGTGAGAGATGTATATAGAAGGTGGAGATATATTATGATATATGGGAAGTGAAGGAGGGACAGATAGAGAGAGAGAGAGAGGGAGATTGTGTGGGAGAGAGGAAGGAAGGGGTGAGCGATAAAGAGGGAGGGGGAGTGAATGAGAGATAGATTGATATGGAGGGATGTATAGTGATGGAGGTATATAGAAGGTGGAGAGATACTACAAGAGAAGGGGGGTGACAGAGTTACACACACACAAATATATATAAAGAGAAGAGGGGCAGGGAGACACAAATACACACACACACAAAGAGAGAGAGAGAGAGAGAGAGAGAGAGAGAGGTTAGTGATAGAGAGAGAGAGAGTGGTCGAGGGAGGGATAGTGAGAGAGTTATAGTGAAGGTGGAGAGAGTTTATGAGAGAGGTGAGTGAGGGATGGACACACACACACATAGAGAGAGAAGGAGATGTTGTGTGGGAGAGAGAGGGGGGATGTGTGATAAATAATGAGAAAGGGGGAAGGGGGGAACAATAAAGAGAGAGTGATGTAGGGAGGGATAGAGAGGGAGGTATAAATAAGGTGGAGAGAGGTTTTGAGAGATGGGGAGTGAGAGAGGGACACACACATATGCATAGAGATAGAGAGAGAGAGGGAGGTTGTTAGAGAGAGAAGGGGAAAGATGCACACACATACACATAGAGATAGAGAGAGATGGAAATACAAAGTTAGGGAGGGCAAGTGAGTAAGGCATATGCGGATAGTGAGTATGGTGCATGTGTGGCCATAGATGCTAGAAATATTATTTAGGGATCGAGTCTTGTATTTCCTCCCTAGACCATGTTGAGGACTTAATACCCATATATAATGCTCACAACCTCTTAAAGGCATGTGCATATTTTCTTGGAGACCAAGCATACCTTGCACAGGTCATATGTGGTGCTTCAACCAATTTTTCATTAGCATGGGTGCCTCAAATATTCCATTATGGCCTAAGGAATGAACATATTCCCTCAAACATGTCTTAGAGTTCCCATACATGCTGCTCAAAACCACCTAATTATATTGGCATCCATATTCATAGTCCAAATATACCTATGAGATGGCATTTGTGATTTTTTAAAGCATCCTTCCTATCCATGGATGCATAGAAGCTTTAGTTAGGGTCTAAGGCCATAGTTTCCTCCCCTGGCTATGTTCATGGCCTTCAGATGCATACCTAGTGCTCAACAAATGATGATGGCATGCATATCTTGATTAAGATTCAAATGATTCACTTGCAACATCATGTGTGGTGGTTGGAGGAATCAATTTTGGCCCTAAATGGTTAACAATGTCATTTAAGACCTAAGGACAAAGTGTTTCCCCCACCCATGTGAAGGGTCCTAATATCTGTACTTATTGCTAAAAATGTTCTAATGGCACTAATATCCCCATTTCAAGGTAAATGAAACCATGGAAGGATCTATTGAGGCTGTTCAACACATCATTCTTGGCTCTAGATGGATAGAAGCATCTTTTAGGAGCTAAGTCCTAGGTTTCCTCCCTTATTATGTCTAAGGTCCTAAGACACATACATAGTATTAGAAACCCCTAATGGTTCCCATATCCCCATTCAAAACAAAACTATCAACATGAGAGGTCATATATGGTGATTCAAGGTGCCGTTCATGGACCTTAAGCCCTAAAGTCTGGTTTACAACCTAAAATTAAAGCTTTATGTACCAACCATGATTAACACCTTATCCTCCATATCTAATGATAAAAAAAATACTAATAATGGCCATAACCCAACTTAAAGGTTTAGGATACCCTCAAGAGATCATGTGTGTTTGTTTGGGGTGTTTCTCTTGGCCCTATATCTATATAGGATTCCTTTGGGGCCGAAGAACAAGGTTTCCTCCATCAACTATGTCTATGTATATGTTTCTAGTGCTAAGAGAACTCTAATGTACTGCATAGTCTCTCTTAGATGAAAAATATCACATGTGAAGGTCCTATGTGCAGGTTCGATGCCTTGTTCATGGACCTAAAGCCTTAAAAGCTACCTTTCTGAAATAAGTCCTGAGTTTCCTCCCTCAAGCATGGTCAAGGAACTATGACCCATACTTAGTTCTTAGAACATCCTCATGGTGTCCACATTACAACACAAAGAAAAATTATACTTTTGGGAGGTTAGGCATGGTTTTTTGAGATGTTGTTCTTGATAATGCTAAAATATTACTATAGGTCCTAAGTCTTGATGATGAAAACTATTTTTTAGTCATTTCCCTAGCCATGCAGTAAAACCATTTTTTGTGGTTCTCCATAACGCGTCCACGTTTTTCTTCTCTAAAACGCATGCTTGTTTTGCTTCTCCAAAACACATGCGTGTTTTGCTTCTCCATAACGCGTACGCGTTTTGTAACTATAAAACGCGTGCGCATTTTCTCAAACTAACCTACGTGTCATATGACATGTCAGGCTGGAGCTTAACTAAACCAAGAATTACATAACACGAGCGCGTTGTGTTTTTTTGTATCATGAGCGTGTTTCCTAAAACTAGAATTGCATCTAAAAGGTCCCTCAACTTCTTGCACACACCCCTATGTAAACTATTGTAACACTGGATATTATTATTGTGAATGATACTGTAAATTCTTGAGCAATACTTGTATGTTTCCTGTGTGGTTTGTTTTGTTTACTTTGTATCTTCATTTTCTATTATTTTGCTGTAAACATTATTAAAACTATCTCCTTGAATATATAAATGGAATTCAAATTCTAAAGAGAGGAATCTTCCTCTTTGGAAGAAGAATAATATGCTCAACTAAATAAAAAATATAGGCAGTTGCTGGGTGAAAACTGGACCCATGTAGAGAAACTTAAATCAACTGATAAGAGAGAAAAAGTGCTGAAGGATTCGAACCATGTGAAGGACACTCAAGAAACTGATATATTTCAGCCTTGAACAAGAAACCATGAGTGATAAAATCATCCCCAAGTGTTAGGAGCAAGTGTCCAGGCGGATGCAGAATGTCTTCCCTTTTACTTGTTCTGTGATGAGATGAGCATGTTACCAAAGGTAGAGAAGCCCTGGGACTATGGAAAGAAAATGATTGAGCTATATAATCTTGTATAGCTTCATAAATAACTAATGATTCAAAAAATAAAATATCAGAAACCTCATAAGAGGAAAGTAACACCAAATCCCTAGCAGCAAATTTGAAGAAGACTTGCAGTACTTGATTTTTCACACCGAGATAGGTGAGAGCAGCTACAAGCATGATCGAAAGCTCTTGGAATCTAAAATTTGAACCAAATAATATCATATCAGATCCAAATAAGATCATATCATATAAAATTAATTTCATATCGCATCCAAAAGTGTGGAATGAAATCAAATCCCCAGCAACAATTTTGAAGGAGACTTTCAGTACTTGTTTCTTCAAACCAAAATTGATGAGAACAACTACAAGCAGTAATGAAATATCATGAACCTGAAATATTGAACCAATTAATATCATATCATATCCAATAAAGTTCATATCAGCTCCAAAAGTATGGTCCACCGAGACATTAAATGCACAGTTTTCTACTTATTCAAAATTCTGAGTATTGGTGCATGCAATTCTGTAGGAATTTGTTGGAAGATATAGATCAAGGAGAATGAATGGATCACTCCTACAATCTGATTTTTTTTCCATAATATCCAAGTTTTTACTTATCTACACACCAGCAGCAACATTAGAGAGAGAGAAATCAAATTCCTCTTCACTTTCGGAACCAATCACTCGCAAATTTTGCACATAATTTAATGGAGAATCACTAGAAAATGTTTGCATAGAAGTGAAGCAGTCACTTTTGGAACCAATCACTAGAAAATATTGCACAAAATTTAATGGAGAATCACTAGAAAATGTTTGCATAGAAGTGAAGCAGTTTTTTTCTTCAATATCAAAGATTAGAATGTCTTCTTCTATATTATCCATATGAGAATATGAGATATCATATATCTCACAAACTTTTGTAGCATCAGGAGAACGAGTCACTGCAAGGAGACTTTCTTCAATTCAAATTGACTGTGTAGAAGATTCTGCTACTTCTTCATCTTGAACAACTTCAACGGAGAGAGTAGAGGCGGAGACTTTTGGATCAATAACTCTTGTAGTGTTGGGTGTGTTCTCCAAAGTGATATTATGATCCTCACTATGCTTTCCAAAGGTTCTGTCCAATTTTGTCTAGATATCCTTCGGGTATTCAACAAATTTAGTGAGGTAACACAATATAGGAGAAAGGGACAGACCTATTGCTCCAAAGGATACATAACGGTAATTTAGCCAGGCATTCTCATTATCATAAGACTCTTTACCAAGTACAATAGACAACTCATAGAGATCTTGTCTCTTGATAGATGAAATCATCTTCAAATTCCATTCTGAATATCTTGTGAATGGGGTGAGAAGAGGAACCGATGAATCCATTCAAAGTTGTACCTACAAAAACACAAAAGGGGCACCATCAGGTCACACAACCTGCACTTTTCAATTTTTCATCACACCCAAATTACCTAATCAAGTAATCATGATCAACAATTCCTTTTCTTAGGATTTCTGTGGTAAACTTGTCGCTTCTGGTGCAAAGCTGAAAGGAGCAATTTTGCTCAAAAAATAATTTAATCCAACATGAGATATGTAGAAAGAATAATTTCCTTGTCCTTCTGAGGCTCTGATGCCATATAAAATTGATAACATCTATCTATGGATCAACATAGAACTCACATAATAGATCAGGCAAGTTTACTCAATAATTGAAGAATGAAACAATGCAAAAAATGGCTTGCAGTTATGAATGCTTTCATTAATAAAAAAGTAATTGGATAATTAATTACAATGTAATACAGTGGTATTAATAAACAGTCAATTCGAATGCATGAGAGAGGAATTCAAATCGATTGACTCTACCTAACTATATGACTAACTAGGCATGTCTAAATCAGTATCGGAGTTCAACAACCCAACTCAAGTGTCTAATTCAGTCTTAATTATTAGTTAAATAGTCTAACTGACTGAGGTAGGTGAGTAAATGTGCCCCACCCACATGAAGCCATGCATTTCTAGCACTAAATGTAACAGACTAGAATTGAATGTAACTAACTACTAACTCAGTTTGACTAGTCACCAACTGAACTCAACTGAAGGAGGTTTGTGACGACACTCCCAGTGGCTCCTGAATTGTTAGGATTGGTTTAGGAGGCTCCTAAATTGATGCATGCAAGTGAATTCAGTGGCAGTTAGCCTCAATTAGAGTTCCTCACACTCTAGTAACTGGTACATGGGGCCTAATTAGGCCAAGAGGACCCAATGGTGCTAGTGACTAAATATAGATGAAAGGACTCTTGATTTAGACATAATTGACCAAATCAGACAAGGGAGGCTTATAATCCTAAAAAATTAAGGTTTTCCCCTGTGTACATAGATTGCGTTTGTAACATTGAAAAGATATAGATCTAAACCATAAATCAACATTACTAGATCAATCGACAATTGAAGGTTGAAATGCATAAGTAAAGGAATATTTACATAAATTGATACATTCAGGAAAAACATAGTAGAATATCCAATCGGTTACAACAAAAAAGGATGTGAAATTTGGAAAGTAATAGTTACCAAGAAGATCAAGATCAATAGATGAAGTTTATCATGGGAGTCGATCAACGGCTATGAGCTATTTCGTTAGCAAGGTCAAAGAAAATACTAACGAGAACAATAATTTATGAAATTCTCCCTAAGACCATTAAAGTCCACCGTCAATCTATATTTGACGGTCCTTTGGTTATTTCTCTAGTGAACTAGCAAGGGATTTAATTGTTGGAGATGAGAGAGAAGTCATTTAGAAAACCGGATCCAAAACGGATTTGAAATATTATCTAGGTTGAGCTCCTGTGGGACCATTGGTCGAGTGACGTTAATTTAGAAGTTCTTCCATGTTTAGAACTAAACTAAATCTCGTGATAGCCCATCTAAAGAATGTTACAAGGGAGCCTAGCACCAGATTCAGATAACAAAATTTTAAGGTTTCTTTTGTGTAAAAACAAAAAGAATTTTCATCTGTGACATAGGCATAGTACATATCTATGCTATAACAACATTATAGATTCGATCCATATTCCAATAAGCATGATTAGGTTGAGCGGAAACAAATACGAACAACTAATGCCCAATTAAAGGTAGGAATACAAGGTACATTTTAAAAGGAAACAAAAGATTCAATCCATTATACATAGAACCATGAATTCTAAATTCTTCAAGTATTTGTTTCGAAACTATAACCAAATCTACAACAACCAGTTCTATGAAATCTATGCTCCAAACGAAATCATTAGTCACTACAGTAATAACATTGTATATATCAAATACACTTCAGAGAAATAGGGATATTTGTTCTACAAAAAAATGCATAACCCTAATTCCTAGAGATGTAACCACAATTAAACATTTCACATGTACACATCCTACTATAACTAGAATTAGTCACAAGAAAACAGAGTAGGAACCTGGAAGCAAGGTTGGGAAAGAAAAAGTGGAGAAGTTTTTCTTCCCAACCAACTCCCAGAGTGCCAAAATTACTTGCTTCACAACCGCCGAGCCTGTTCGTTGAACCACAAGAGAAAAATATCTTAATGGATCATCTGTTGCATTACACAAATGTTAATCCCTGTCTGATGCTAGCCTGTTGCTACTCATGGACAGACTATTAAATAGTATTTTTCGTAGGACTTGGTCATTTACGAGTCTCCTTCTCTTTAGCATCTCAACTAGGAGTGCGAACCTCATTTTTTGGGGATGATGCCTCTTGCATCTTGAGTTCTCACTTACTGGTCTCTGCCACATGTCATTTTCCTTGTGTGGGCCAACAAACACTCTTTTAACAACTATATCCACTTGTGTTCCCCTTCATCATAATTTATTAAACAGAGAATGTTTTATTCTTGACCTTCGTGTCAAAAATAATAAAATAATAATCAAAGTATTTTCTAGCAGAATAACAATTATTACTTCAGCGGGTATTACATCAAATCCCATAATAGCTTATTGTGGTGGAAAATAATAAAAAATTATGTGGAAACGAAACAATTAAAAATACCAATAGAATTCAACTCCTTGTTGATGTAAGCATAACCATTCTTTTAGGATTAGGAACCTACAAAGTAGAATCACATAATGCAATTCCCATTGTATAATATAATAATGCGGCAACATTATATTAGTTGTATCATCAAAACAATTACAAGTTTACCTTTCCATGAAGTTATAGCACTATATGTTGTACTCTAGTCTCCTTACACACCATTATCAATGGGGTAGGCA
>LPNX010356366.1:474601-486176 GCA_001517045.1 Pseudotsuga menziesii | reverse complement strand
TTCAGTCACTATATGCATGCAAGATTTACTGGAAAATGTATAGAGTTAATTTAATTTTATTATGCAAAGGGAAAAAGCCTGGCATCAAGGCTAGTGTACTACAGATTTGTAATCCTTTTGAAAGGTAACTAATAAAATATTAGCAGGTTTGGTGGACGTAACCCCTGGGAGGGGTGAACCACGTATATTGGAGTCTCTCTTATCTGTGTTTAAATGCTTTCTTTTTCTTTTATTGCTGGTGTACTTCTCACATTGCATATTAAATTGATTAATTTGGACATTGGTAATTGAAGAATGTACGGTTACATTAGTTACTTTTGTCTGCACACTAGGACATATGCAAAAGTACCCTGGAAGTTAAAATACTCATGTACCACGCCTCTTAAAGTATAAATGGTAATGTATTAATATGACTAGTATATTGTTGATGGAAAGTTGTCAGACGTTTTATGATTGTTATGATTAAGAATGAAAGTATGTCTCTTATGTCGCAAGGGTTAGAAATGAATATTCCTTTCAACAGATTTAATATGGTATATCTCTTACTAGGCATGAAGAGGACAAACAAATTTTAAGAATAAATACCCAATGTTTGAAAGAATGAGCTTTACTACTTAAAAGACTCTTGGTTAGTCGAAGAGTGCTCATAACCTAAAAATGTGATTAAAGAGTTGTGGTATGTAATCCAAAATGTTAGTTGGAAGTTTCCTGTGAGTAATGCTTCTTTGAGGAAAAACTTAGTCAGATAAGGCATGAATGCAATCAGATCACAAGTTCTCATGTTATTATTTAAAATATTCCATATTAGGCTTAAGTGAAGATGAATCCTCCATTGAGAAAGTACAATATAAGGGAAAATCATAAAATACACTACCATTGCTTTGGATTCCTGGTAAAAATATGTGTAACTAACAAGTTTGAAGGTACAACCGGATCATTAACATAGTTGATTAATTTCCTTGAAGAAAATTTAAGCTTGTTATCTTCGGGGTGTGATATCCAAATCGTTATTCGAGGGTTAATGCAGATGCAAATGTGATTAAAAGAACATGGGAGTATGATATCCAGAGACAGGTTAGATGCTACACCTGAGTATCCCACCACTGAAGGAAAATACGAAATCTGGTTAATACTAGAAGGCATAATATGCAAGTTACTTTATGTTATCAACATAAAATCTAGTAAATGGATATAAATTGAGAGATGATTGTTTTACCCTACATGTAGTCTGGTCTTTATTGATTTTGATTTGGACATGCTTCATTTTAAATACGATGCAAGATATGTCACTAACATGTTTTGTAGTAACAGTGAAACAAAAAGAAAAAAATTTACCCCCTCCTTTACACATAATGGCATCGAGGTATTACAGGTACACTACATATGGTATCAGAGCGAGAGTTGAAAAGCTCAGGCCTATTGGGCTCAAAATGCTTCCGCATGCTTGTTTAAATAACGATTGAATTTTGCTTTGTGATGTAGAAAATCAACAAGGTTGCATCGTTCTACCATTTCCAGGTAGCTTAAGTCATACCCGATACGAATGTTCATTGAACTTATAGTTGTGCAGGAGAAGGAGGAACCTCTTCTCAGATCACAAAAGATAGTCATTGTTTCCACCTCTGCGTTAAGCCGACAATGTAAGTACACAGGTAGCTGGTCCTTTCCTTGATTGTCTTTCGAAAGAATTATACAATTGTCTCGTCTTTATTTTAAACTTCACAATTAAGTTTGGTAAGATATAGGAGTCCTCTTAGACAGACTCCTAGTAGGTGAAAAGTACCTTCTACCATAATAATAATGTGGGAGTTAAATTATTGTTAATGACGTGATGTACAATTCTTAGAGCTCCATGTGGATTGTGATAGGTTACATTGTAACGCTCGTTGATTACTGTTGTTAAAAGTGGCATTAAAGAGTTACCTAATTACCATTCTCCTTTCCCAAAGGATCTGCGATAGCCTGTAGACTGTGTGGAGATATGTAGAACACTGGGGTATGATCTAATCGTTTGAATGCAAGGATATACCTAAGATTTCTTTGATAGATTTGAAGTCTACGTGATGGATCTAAGGCTGCATTGATAGATAATTTATGCATTTGAGTGTGGGATGTGATTCCATTTCTATTACTGCAGAGCTTCAGTTATGTGTTATTTATTTTACTTGAAGTAACTCATATCTCAGAGATCTAAGTTTGGTTGATATTTTAATTCATATCAAAGAGATCTAGGTTTGTTTGATGTTTTTATAAACAAGTACTAGATTTATTTCTTATATGACTTATGAGACAGTTAATGAAATTCAAAGTCTTGAATGACGAATGAGATGATCAAACTAAAAATATGGGTGACCTCAAAGAGGATCAACCCTTGTAAGTACTTTCAGTATTGTGTAAATACTATCAGTAGTGTGTGCTCTGTTAGCTGCTGGTAAGTTACCATTTTTCTTATTTAATGATCTAATTTGTATATAAATAAGTGGTTTGATCAATTATTTGGGTTTTGGGATAGGAAGAGCCCACGAAGGATTCTTGCATTTTTTATTATTTGTTGGAGAAGTTACCCTGAGGGCGTTTGGGATTTCCATTTTGAAGAATAAGATAGGAGTAGGAGGTGGCTCCTGTGTTTTGATTCAGCACTAGAATATGTATTTGTGGCTGATATTTGAATGGTTGATGGTTGCTTATGCCGATTCAACACTGAAATATGTACTTGTGGCTGATGTTTGAATGGTTGATAATTGCTTACGTAGAGCTGCTTGATATGCTATTTTTTTATTTATATATATATATATTTTTTATGCATGGTGTAATGCTTTGCTGTGTGTTGGCCTGTATTATCTAAAAGCATTTTTGGGTTTGTATAGATTAATATGTTTTGTCTATATTTGGGTTGATGCTTTTGAATTGTCAATGCCTCCATACCTGTATGTGGTGATGAATTTCATGTATATGGTGAGACATGTGCTACATTTATTTTGGTATATGATTTAAGCATGAAGAAAAGATTCATTTAGTTAATTGTCCGCATTCTGAATGTGAAGGGATGATGAATGCATTTTCCTTCTTGTATGTTGTGAATGTAATCATTCTTGTAGGTCATGATGTATTCCATTTATGACTCTGTTTTATTAAAATATGGAGCATTTGATGATGCGTGCCAATAGTTGTTATTCTTGCGTTTCTTTTTGCAAGGATCTAGAAACAGGACTTACTTCTCTGGTGGGTGAATTATTATGGAAACCATAGCAAAGGGTTATTAATTGTATTCGAACACCTACAAAATATAGTAGTGAATAACTCTTAGTCCTTTCAAGATTGGGGAAAATGTCGTTAGTTATATATTGATGTTTTTGTTTTATAGATCCAAAAAAACACATACAATGAACTTTGTGTGATTTTCTTCTATAGATCTAGAAGACGCTACTTGTTGATTTGTTTGTTTTCATGGGAAACGCATGCTTTACCAGTTATTTGTCTTTGCGTAAGCCGTTCTTCTCCCCGAGATGGAGATATGATGTATCAGATCAAATATTTTTACCTTTCATCCTCTCTCATGTGTATGAGGTTATCTAACTCGTGAATGGCTATGAAAATCGATGCAAATTATGGACTCTGATAATTGATTATTGAAATTTTGGGTTATCAATGAATGCTCTAACTAACCACCTATGGAGTAATTGAAGGCATGGGAAATTGTGGCCATGATAAGTGCTAAAAGCTCCATGACTGTAATGAGTTACAAATATATTCCCATAAATTTGTTACCACAAGAAAGTGGTGATGAAGGTAGTGGATGAAAGCTACCTGTTTTACCCCCGGGCCAGCTAGGAACCACTATGCATTCTGGGGACGCCTAGATGTAAGACATTTTGGTTAAGACTCTTTCTACACACATTGAGAGGACTGTCACAAGAGTGGGGGACTCTGTGCAGAGAATAACCTCTAGGAGCTGTGGTGGTGTGCTAGAATGGAGTGCCTCAGCATGGTGAAGCACCCTGAAGAGCACAAAAGGAGATACGCCTAAGGAAGGGTATCGTACTTGTGTTGGGTGGCTTGAAATCGGTACTTGGAGTGCTGTCAGCACTTGGTGTGCTGGGATGGAGAACATCCAAAGAAATAAATATTGGTGAAGCACCCTGAATAGCACAAAAATGAGATACACCTAAGGAAGGGTATCGTCCTTGTGTTGGGTGGCTTGAATTGGTACTTGGAGTACTGTTAGCACTTGGTGTGCTGGGATGGAGGACATCCAAAGAAAAGGGAAAAGGTATGTGCAATACAGGTAAACTTGTACATATAAGGTAATATGTTCATTTATTGACAAATAGAATTAGCAGATATGTTGGAACCACTGTGGATTATGGATATTGTATAGTGTTGTATTTTTGAGTTGCATATCGTTTTCTAATGTTGATATTAGTAGACATGCATATTTTTGTCGCAATGCAAAAATGATCTATGTTTTATTTTCTAAGTTGAATTATAATACTGAGCATGAGATGCTGAAGAAAATTGGGCTAGACCCAAGCTTGATGCAGAGAGTTACAGGGGTTGAACAATGCGGACTTGAGGCAGTACTGAAAGATGTTTGGGGTTCACAACAATGAGGTGAAAAGAAGAAGAGATGACGATTGTGAAGAAGGTAATCTGGTCAAAGAAAACGCTGGAACACCGAGAACGGTGTTAACTTAAGGGGGGAAGGATGTAATCTCCCCACTATGTAGCGTTAATTTATTATGATTACATATGTACATTGTACCTGCTTCTGGTGAGGAGCTCAAGGCCAAGGCCCCACCAGAAGCAAAAGTGTGTAGCTTATCCATGTTAACTACCTAAGTTGAAAACTTAGGAGACAAAAGGTAAGGACACAAATTAGCAAGGGGCCTAGTAAACCCATGAGGACAAATGATGATGAGGGATGTTTAAGACTATGGTATCCGATAGAATTCTGATTGCTTGCCGTATTAGCCCAATTAAAGAAAATACCATAGCCTAGTTAATTGAATTTAAATAATGTTATCCACGATACCTCGACAAAGGGTCAAGGACTTGTCGAAAAAAAAACTAAAAGATCCTAAAGAACTAACTATTGAGGAACTATGTGATATAGTCACCTCAATTTGAAAAGAAGAGGGTGTCATCATGACACCTCGATTTAATATTGGGAACATTGGTGATGTACCTGGAATATTATACGGATTAGGGTAAAAAATTTAGAGAACCCTTTATCTTTCTTAAAAGAAAAGAAAAGTCTAGATCAATAAGGTTGTAAGAAAAGAAGAATCGTATGGAACCTAAGAATCAATAATAGATAACAATTAAATAATCTAGCAAGTGTATCACTCTATAATGTATGATAGATGTAATGCTCGTAGGTTCATTCTATCGTCAATCTTGTGTAGCCCTTTCGCTTTTGCTCTATCTTTTTATGGTTTAAGTTGTGAGCAGGTTCAAAAGTATGATTAATGGCTAATTTAAAAATAAGCCTCTTGGTATATATTACGACTAGTAACAATAAAAATAAAAGGGGTTAAGAACCTGCATACTAATAGTCAATGAAACCATAAACAAGGCTAGGAGAAAAATGAGCCAGGATTATCTCAAAAAGAGAAACGTGTAGTAACTTGGGAAAAAATGAAAAGTGGCAAAAAGGAAAAAGAACCCAAAGAAGGAAAAGGAGAAAAAACAGATCCCAACGAAGGAGAATGTTTAGGCATGGTCTCCATGTGGCATTACCTCTGTTTTTTTCAGCGTCGATTAAGGAGAATATCTTGGGTTACGAAAGTAGTTAAAGGAATAAGAGGCGAAGGAAAGGGACGCTCTCTGGGAACTTCGTGTAGCAGTCCTGCGTCTGCNTTTGGCCTACACCCTAGGGGGGATTGGATAACAATTTCCTAGTCATTTTTTCCCTTTTTGTCATTAGCACCAAATGAAGTTGCAGAGGTGTAAAATAAGCGCTAGAATGAGGATATGGTACCATGCCTCTGATGAATGAACGGGCCGTAAGGGTATTTTCATAGCAGTTCAACGTGTTCAAATGGAACTGCGATTTGGGGAGCTTTGATCATATCGAGGATAAGATAAGGGTCGATAATCATATGCATGTGACCGTTTCTGGCATTCTTTGTAATCGGGGCATCGCCTGGAGATTCAGATCTGAGTCTTAATGTTTATATTTCATATCTAGGGTATGCGATCGGATGCACTGTCTCATCTCTAAGCTATGCGATGTCTTTATTTTTGTAGTTATATCGAGTTTATATAACCTGTAGATACCGAATGGTTGGGGTCTGATTGTATACTTTTACATTCTAGATGTTTGTGATTCCGTAAACGAATCCGAAATTATTATACACTACAGATGTCGAATCTATACAATTTAAACCATTTCCTTTTTTACCTAGAGTCAGATCTATACGATCTGATTGTACATCTGCGATTAGGGTTTTTAAAACTATGTTTTAGTTTCCCTTAATCCCTAGTAAAAACATGGAAAGGGTATCTCGGCCAGTGTCTTGAGTTGAAAATCAGAGCGTTGAAAAGGGGATCGGTTCAACCTCCAGATCTGCGATGGAGGGATGGTGTAGATTCCATAAAAATACTCTTAACGGTCGACAGCATTGGTTAGGTATCACCCAATGCTGCTACGCGTTTTCTCCTTAATCTTTTTGACCTGGCTTTGGAACATTAAAATACCAGACTCGGGGGACCCAATAAAAGGGATAAATCATCCCATCGGATCTCAAGATCTGAACGCTAAAGATATGACAGAGGTCGATCTATTTCTGGGGATTGGGATTGGAGGTTTCTGATTTTATTTCATTTGTTGGTATTGTACATCTAAAATACTGTGAATGCAAAATATGGACTACGATTGATTGTTTTTATTGTGGATCTAAGTTCGATTTCACATTTGAAATGCTGCGACTGCAATGATGTTGATTACGTTTTGTTTTTGGGGTTCTGGGTCTGAGGAATTGTTAGATTCTTTCTCTGTCTTGATATTTATTTATAGATCTGAGTTAGTCGATCTATTCCTTGCCATGGGATTGAAGGCATGTTGATCTACCCATTGTGTATTGACAAACGTTATGAATGTGAGATCTGAAAGTATAGAATTACAATGGCCAAAACATAATCATGATTGTAATCAGTTTGTAGCGATATTTTTACCTATGGTGTTGATAAACCTCTGCTGGTACCCCATAGGATTGAATCTATTAATTATGTTGGGCATCAATACCATTTAAGTTGAATGCGGTTTGGATAGGAGAGCACATAGTGGTGGATTTAAGGTGTTAACCCTCGAATGCCTGCCTCGGTTAGAGGATTCTAAGGCATCTCTTTCTGTTTCCTTGTAGAATTTNTTTGGATAGGAGAGCACATAGTGGTGGATTTAAGGTGTTAACCCTCGAATGCCTGCCTCGGTTAGAGGATTCTAAGGCATCTCTTTCTGTTTCCTTGTATAATTTTACGCTTTTTCTTTTGAAAAACTAGAGTTAACAAATCATAAGTGTAAGTGCGACTGGTAGTAAAAAGTAAGACCTTGACCATAGTGGATCTGATGGTTTGAGCCTTAACCCGTGTGAATTTTTTCAGTCACTATATGCATGAAATATTTACTGGAAAATGTATAGAGTTAATTTAATTTTATTATGCAAAGGGAAAAAGCCTGGCATCAAGGCTAGTGTACTACAGATTTGTAATCCTTTTAAAAGGTAACTAATAAAAGATTAGCAGGTTTGGTGGACGTAACCCCTGGGAGGGGTGAACCACGTATATTAGAGTCTCTCTTATCTGTGTTTAAATGCTTTCTTTTTCTTTTATTGCTGGTGTACTTCTCACATTGCATATTAAATTGATTAATTTGGACATTGGTAATTGAAGAATGTACGGTTACATTAGTTACTTTTGTCTGCACACTAGGACATATGCAAAAGTACCCTGGAAGTTAAAATACTCATGTACCACGCATCTTAAAGTATAAATGGTAATGTATTAAGATGACTAGTATATTGTTGATGGAAAGTTGTCAGATGTTTTATGATTGTTATGATTAAGAATGAAAGTATGTATCTTATGTTGCAAGGGTTAGAAATGAATATTCTTTTCAACAGATTTAATATGGTAGATCTCTTACTAGGCATGAAGAGGACAAACAAATTTTAAGAATAAATACCCAATGTTTGAAAGAATGAGCTTTACTACTTAAAAGACTCTTGGTTAGTCGAAGAGTGCTCATAACCTAAAAATGTGATTAAAGAGTTGTGGTATGTAATCCAAAATGTTAGTTGGAAGTTTCCTGTGAGTAATGCTTCTTTGAGGAAAAACTTAGTCAGATAAGGCATGAATGCAATGAGATCACAAGGTCTCATGTTATTATTTAAAATATTCCATATTAGGCTTAAGTGAA
This sequence comes from Pseudotsuga menziesii, assembly GCA_001517045.1. Taxonomy (NCBI): domain Eukaryota; kingdom Viridiplantae; phylum Streptophyta; class Pinopsida; order Pinales; family Pinaceae; genus Pseudotsuga; species Pseudotsuga menziesii. The sequence continues at coordinate 477,760 of LPNX010356366.1, read as the reverse complement.
GATGAATCCTCCATTGAGAAAGTACAATATAAGGGAAAATCATAAAATACACTACCATTGCTTTGGATTCCTGGTAAAAATATGTGTAACTAACAAGTTTGAAGGTACAACTGGATCATTAACATAGTTGATTAATTTCCTTGAAGAAAATTTAAGCTTGTTATCTTCGGGGTGTGATATCCAAATCGTTAGTCGAAGGTTAATGCAGATGTAAATGTGATTAAAAGAACATGGGAGTATGATATCCAGAGACAGGTTAGATGCTACACCTGAGTATCCCACCACTGAAGGAAAATACGAAATCTGGTTAATACTAGAAGGCATAATATGCAAGTTACTTTATGTTATCAACATAAAATCTAGTAAATGGATATAAATTGACAGATGATTTTTTTACCCTACATGTAGTCTGGTCTTTATTGATTTTGATGTGGACATGCTTCATTTTAAATACGATGCAAGATATGTCACTAACATGTTTTGTAGTAACAGTGAAACAAAAAGAAAAAAATTTACCCCCTCCTTTACACATAATGGTATCGAGGTATTACAGGTACACTACATAATCAAAACATAAACATTTGAACAATGAACACTATTGATGTATAAATAAATATCATATTTGGGCCCAGATAGTCAATTCCATTCGAGTATTGCATGACCCTTTTTCATTATGCACGTTTGTCTTGGCATCTCTTCCCATGTATCATTATCAGTAATCTTGATTCCTTACAAGAAAAAAAAACCATTAGTAGTTTGAATCCATTGTAATAAATTATCGATTGGAACCTTGGAAATGACCTTAGTGTCATTGTCGCATTGACCATACACATTGAGGATTTTGGTACTCTTCATAAACATCTTTGGTTTTGCGCTTTAGAAGTTGGGTGATGGAGAGGCCATTAAGAAATATAATTGGATATTAATTAAGGATTTTTAGTTTCATGTTGAAGTACGATACAGTCGAATTCTCATATATTCTCCTGCTCTCCCATTCCTTCTTCTCCATTCCCCCACACTTTCATGTTGGGGGCACACTTGTTGGAGTGGTGCTTGTGCTTTTCTAAGTATATATGATGCCCAAGCTGTGAAATATGATGTATGGAACTGTAATATCATGTTTATATCCTATTTAAGTTTAAATATCAGAAAGACATGTATGAAATGCTTGCATTCCCATGCTCTTGAATGACTAGTTTTCATGGATTTGGCTTCAATCTTGAAGTAGTTTTATATCATTTTTTATGAGGGATATGCTATAGGTTTTATGATGTTGTGAAAGAAATAAATGATGTATTACTCTGTAATTCCATGACCATATGATATATATCTCGAAATCCAATTAAATCCAGTGTGAAGGCCTTGCATTCCCATGCACTTAAACTACTATTTTTCATGTATTTGGCTTCCACTTTGAGAGAGTTGCATACCATATTTGTATAAGGAATTTGCTATGAGTTTTATGATGATGTGGAATACATAAATTATGTATGAATTTATCATTCCATTACCATATTCTATGTATCTCTAAATCCAATAAAATGCAGTGTAAAAGGCTTGCATTCCCATGCGTTTGAGTCACTAGTTTTAATGTAATCGGATTCAAGCTTGAAAGAGTTTATACCAGACTTGTATGAGGGATGTTATCTGATGTGTAATGTTCTTTTGGAATCAATTTTAATTTTTTTGATGGTATCTATATTTCATGTCATTATCTGAACAGTTCAATCAACCTTTCATGTGTCAAAATTGAGCTATCAATACCATTTCCCCTTAAGCAATTTCACTTAAAGTTATCAAATGAATGTGGAACACTATAACCAGTTTGAAGAAATAATAACCACGTGTAATGAAATTACATGAGTTATTATATCATTCCCCATACTCTTCTTATAAATTTGAGACATCGGTACATGATTTGGGAGGCCCTTTTGGCCTACACCCTAGGGGGGATTGGATAACAATTTCCTAGTCATTTTTTCCCTTTTTGTCATTAGCACCAAATGAAGTTGCAGAGGTCTAAAATAAGCCCTAAAGTGACCAGAGAGTCTCTTGATAGGTATTATTACTCCTCATATCTGTCGAATACAAATTCAGGACCATTTGGTGCCGTTTAGAACTCGTAGAGTCAAGACTAGTTGAGCTCGATTTTTGCCCAACTTGTAATTTTGTCCAAAATCCCAAGTATGGACATTACTCTGGTATCACAGCATTGTATTTGAAACTATTGAAGTTATGGATGATATGGATAAATTTAATAAACTCACGAAGTCATATGTTGATGATACGACCAAGTAGATTATGCAAACGTTCGAATTGATGGCTAGCCAACTTAGCAATAAGTTGGAAGTAGGGGTAGTTGTAGTTCCCATCATGGAGAGACACATACGACCATTATTTTTGAATACTTTGATGATTGGTTGTATTTATTTCGACACAATAAGGCATATTTGAACCCATTAAGGAATAATCAACAATCCACAAGTATGAAGGAGAAAAAGGAGCCACCAAGTTCAGCGGGTGGTGAAGCAAAAAAGACATTACATCATGAGGATCGAAATTCATTCCCAAGTTACTCTAGAAAAGACAAGGAAACATCACATGATAATGAATAAGAGTCCCTTGAAACTATAGAATATAATTCTGAGACACATTCTACTATGGACATGAACCAAAGGGCATCTACTGATGAATGGTTGAACTATAAAGGAGTACCTATTGATGGGTGCTCACAACTCTATGTTGGATAAATTGAGATCAGATTTAAAAGTGTTGTTGCAATCCAAAGTTTTCATGAGAATGAAGATGAATATCTTGTGGAAGATAATGAAGAACTAAGATCAACTTTCCCATCACCACTTGAGATTTAAGAAGTTGATAAAATCAAGAATAAAGAAGAAGAGGATGTTCACTCCCATGAACCATCCTTGATTGAATGGTATTTGAATATGATTGAACTAAATATCCATGAGGCCCTTAGCATACTCCATGAAACTAAATCATTGGTATCAAATTCTTGTAGGAAAGTTTCTTCATTGGAGGATCTATCCTTCCTTGAAGACATGGAAAAGATTCAAAGAGAAATGTGCACAATCGAAGGTAATTTCATGTCTTTTTTTTATAGAAACAATTTGGTTGAGCTTGATGAATGGTTACAAG